>VXAU01005090.1:132949-149776 GCA_013399695.1 Formicarius rufipectus | reverse complement strand
CACAGTGCTAGATGCACTGAATTCCAAACGCACTTTAATTTTCTNTAACAATTAATGGCAAAAATTCACTCTCTAACCAAATGTTAGGCAAAACTGCCCTCCATCTCTGCACCGGGCTTCCTCTCATCCACAGTGCTAGATGCACTGAATTCCAAACGCACTTTAATTTTCTTTTCTCTCTCTCCTTCCCTCTTAATTTCTTCTATCTATTTACTTGCCGTGTTATCACTACCACCATCTGTGCTCTACTCTTATGCTTTTCTTCATCGCGCCCCACACAGACTTTCCGTGCCTCCCCCACCAACTCGCTCAACTCCTTCTCATACCACCCTTCACTCTCTTCAACACAACTTCACTGCTACTAACTCGCTCAACCCCTTCTCATTCCATCCTTCAATTTTCTCTAACTTCCTTCTTATGTCCGGCCACGACCACGCCACAAAACACACTCTCAGCCTGACCGGCCAAAGAATCTGCCTCCAACTCAATGTCTCCGCACACCAGCCCTCAACTCCTCTAACCATTCAGCGGGAGTCCCATCCCCACCCCACCGCTCATCGAGTGCTCCAGCCATGCCACTGACTCTCGGCACAGCTTCCTCCATCTCTTCCACAATACAGGCTCCACAGTCTGACATGTTCTGTCACTTCTCCACCCCGCCTGGGTGTTCCTTGTCTCACACTCCCACTCTAGCTCTCCCGATCACATCCCCCTCCTCCCACGAAAATAACACAGCCAAAACAGACTGCATCTCTTCCCATGTACTAACACCTGGTCCCAAAAACATATCCACCTCTTCAGCCAGTCTCACCGGACTCTCCAACAACTTTCCCATGGACTCCCCAAATTCTCGCACCTCTGAACTGGTCCAGGCTGCACCCACAAAACCAATTCTCCCCTGGGCTCCCCACTCAGACACTTCTCCTAAGGTGCACAACTCTGGGATCCCTCCTCCCTCTCGCTCGCGCCCCCGTCCAGCTGCACTCCGTGTTCTCGGGGGAGCCAGGGCCTCCTCTTCTGCCCCTGGGCCACCTGGGGGAGGTCCGGGCAAAATCCCATCTCCCGGTCCCCCTCTTTTTCCTTTTACTTCTTTTTCTATTCACACGGCGAATATTCCAACACTTTTTCTCCAGCACTCAGCACATACTTTATTTCTACCGCTCCTCGTCCACACTTCTTATTAACATAAATATTCAAAGACTGACAAAGCCAAAACTCAAAAGAACCGTAAGCTGGCCACTTAATTCCATCCCCCCTAATTGGATAATTTGTCCACTCTATGACACAGTATTCAATCATCTTAATCTCATCCAGACCCTTAGTCTAATATATTCTATTCCATGCATCCAACATTTGCTCCAGCGGACTCGCTGGGGGAATATCTTTTATACCTAATTCCTCCTCTTCTCTGAGCTTCTCTTTGCTTCCCCATAAACCCATTTTTAATCTTTTTCCCGGAAACGTGCCTGTGTCTCACTACTCCACTCACACTCACACACACACTCACACTCACACACACAGCAAGGCTAGCCTTTCTCACAACTTGATTTCCACTAAGAGTCCCGTACCCCTCTCACGACTAGGTTCCGCGAGTCTTAGCCCCCTTGCCCAGGGTCTGATTTCCAGTAAGAGTCTTAAACCCCTCTCACAACTGGGTTCCAAAATGATGCGGCCTGTCCGTCACCAGTAAGAGTATTCTTTCCTCCCCGCTGGGTTTGGGAGTACACCCCTCTCACAACCAGGATCCGCAAGTCTTATCCCCCTTGCCTAGGGTCAGATTTTCAGTAAGAGTCTTAAACCCCTCTCACGACTGGGTTTCCTGGGCGAGCCACAAGCTCCCTCGCCCCCAGATAAACGAGAGCCAAACCCCT
Organism: Formicarius rufipectus; assembly: GCA_013399695.1. Taxonomy (NCBI): domain Eukaryota; kingdom Metazoa; phylum Chordata; class Aves; order Passeriformes; family Formicariidae; genus Formicarius; species Formicarius rufipectus. The sequence goes on along the minus strand of VXAU01005090.1, from coordinate 147,905 downwards.
CACTTACAAATTAGGGATTTGACTACTCTCTCACCCGCGGGTTTGGCACTGCCCCGTCTCCAAGCTTCCACTCTTTAATCACAGTACCAGTCACTCAATTAAGTAGCTGTGACATGCAAAAATCCACGGAGAATCATTAACAATATTATATTGAACAGGCTTAGAAACAGGGAAGGTTTCCTATCTGCTCTCCCAGCTCAGATAGAAAGAAAGCAAATTCCAGGCACCTGGTCCGGAGATCCTGGAATCATGCACTGTGAGCTGTAATTCACACCTTGGGGCCTGTCTCCTCTAGGCTATTTACACTGCATCTTTCCCGACCCTGTGTCTTTGAAAGAAAACTTAACACTTCTCTTACTCTGTGAGTCATAGCATATTTTGGGAATCCTTGATGGCCCATTAGCAGACGTGACCCCTCCAGCTGGCCGTGAAGGTACTAATGCCTCCCTGAAGGGGAGTTATCACACCTGAGTCATTGGTGTGCAGGGAGGAAACTTTGCTATCTCACAGCAATCTTAAGCACCCAGCTTGTAACCTGAGGTGTCAGGTGTGCCCTGGGCTGCTGCTGCCAACAGTCCATCATTAAGAGTTCATGAGAAATGACAGAAAGGGTGTAGAATACATAGCCCTGGCCACACCCACACAGTGATAAACTGGTCCCAGCCACTATAACCAGGACAATGCTGTCAGCCCCCCTGCCCGTCCTGTTTAGAATGGAGATGTAACAATCTGTGTTTGCATTTGTCTGCATCTGCTCAGTAAATTTTATTAATTGGAACTATCCAAGCTCACAGTCCTTGCAGCCCATCAGTTTCCTGGGTGGCAGCGTATGGGATGTAACTTGATTTCTGCTCCAAGTGGACAGTCCAGGGGAAGACATTATGCCATGTGTGCTGTTGCTTCCAGTATGGGGTGGAAGGTGTGAAGTGAAGCAAGCAGTTGCCCAATTCCAGGCACCCACATGGAAGTGGCTCATTGTACTGGTGTGGTGGCTCATAACTTAGTGTTCAGCTGACTCCTTGCTGCAGTCTGATATTGGCACTGAGATGGGACAAACTCCCGTGCTGGCCTCAGGGTGTCTCTGGCATGAGGAGACCATCATCGCCTGCGGGATCAGCACCTTCTTGCCTCCTTTTATTCCTCCTGCAACCAGGAAATATTTGCTCCCAGAGCCCTGTGGGACTTGCTTCACTGTAAATGCTGCTGGTTGCCTTGTGTGCATATGGTAGTGCTTTTTGGCTAGCCAGGATGCCCACAAGAGTGTCTTGAGGATGTAAACACAAAGCTCTGGGCTCATACTGAAATCACGGTGTTTTGTGTGTTGGACTCTAGCAAAGGTTGTTTAGGTCAGGAGGGTCTCAGGAGGCTCAGCCTCTGAGGTCTCTGCAAAAACCTCTGATATTGTGTGCTTTTGCATGCAGGGCCTGTTGCTTTGTGCTCTACAGTGTCTAATGATGGTGATCATGGTAACTTGGGCTTGCACTTCTCTGGCTCTTCAAATTCTCTCAAGTGTGCCTTTGTTTGGAAAGGAAGAAAAATCCCCCTGTGCTGGGGCCAGAGGAGTCCTCTGCTCTTCATGCTGCAGGAGGCCCTGAGTACACATGGCAGCTCCCCCATGCTGGAGTGGGCTTGTAGCCACATGGTGACCAGTCTTTGGTCTTTTCAGGTGCTGTATGAGCAGAATGTGGTGCTGCGAAGGGAGCTGCAAAGGCTGCGCCTCCGGCTCCAGGAGAGCAGGGCGGAGACAGGGCTGCAAGCAAGAGGTACTATGGCCGAGGATTCAATGCCTCTCCATCTCCTCAGCACAAATAAAGTTCCCTCCCTGTTGACGTTTACATGGGACTGTGGGGCAGCTTGTTGTGGCTAAACTACTGCTGCTGGTTCTGGTACTGGGGAGCCATGGGAGGGAAGAAAGGTGGGGAGCAGAGAGAAGGAGGTTTTTCCAGCTTGAGAGCTGGTGATGGTAAGCTGTGGACTAGGCAGGTAGGAGTGAACAGACAGATTTTCACTATTGGAGGAGTTAAGGAAACACAGTATAATAAAGAGGAAGTAGCCAACCAAACTGTGGGTTGGGAGATTTAAGGTGAGTGTTAGATAAAACTGTTGGCCTAAAAGGGTGATGCAGCCCTGGTTACCAGATAGGGAATCTCCATCTTTTGGGGTTGTATGGACTTGGCTGGATAAAGCTGCAGCCATTGTCATCAGTCCTGTGTTGTAGGCCTGTCCTCTGCCAGCACACCCCTTGGCAGGCCCTCTAATTCGTCCTTCTGCACATACAGAGATGTCACTCCCAGTGGAGCAGCTACCAGAGCAGCTGCAGGACTTGAAGGTGCAGCTGAAAACCAAGGTGAGCAGAGTGGGGCAAGATGTCCTGACTTCTTGATAAGCACAAGTGCTACAGCATGACTGATGAGGCATCTGCTCCAGGAGGGCTGCGGGAGAGAGAGGTCAGGCTGGGGAGCAGGATGGTACCTCATCACTTGGCTGGGGTTATTTCATGTGCTTCTCCAGCCTGCTTTAGCTGGTAGGAGGGTTTGGAGCCCTCACTGGCTAGCAAATGCCTTGTGGAAATTTCTGTCAGCTTGCAAAGTGTTTGTGTGGGTCTTGTTGAGAACCAGTGATCATTCAGTGTTGCTGTCACAGTAAAACCAGCAACAGGACCAAGAGGAGAAGCAGTCAGGTGTCTCCTGAGGGTATGGGGTGTATCAGAGGCCTGTCACTCTGGGCTTGCAGCACACTTGAACCTGCTTGCCCTGAGGTGAGAGTGAGAGCCCAGGTCTCTTTAGACAGCCATGAGTGCTTATGTGAGAGGCCTCAGTTTCCACATTTTACTCCTCTTTTTGTTGCCAAACTGAGGGGTCAGTGATACTTGGTGAGGTTCTGCTGCAGCACTGCAAGAGTAAATTCTAGACTGCCAGTTCAAGGAACACAAAGCTGCTTACTGATCATCTGCCTGCTTCATGTCCTGCTTTTGTGCACATCAAATCCTGGGGTTTCTGGTCTTTACAGGGCAGCTGTGGGGAGGAGCAGCTACTCACCACCACATCTTGGCAAGGGATAACTCTGCAGTGGAGGAGGGATGTGAGGAGCAGTGTCAGGTGATGCCCTGGGCTCTCCTTTGTCCTCTCTGGGGTTCCTTGCAAACAAGAAGAAAGGGGAGAACTAGCTGCTTGCTGGCAAGAAATGGGACCCAGTGGTGGCTGCTTGTTGGAAGCTGCTGTATGAGACTGACTGTTGCCCAAAGTTCAGCTTAATGCAGGGACCAGAACTGCCTGAAGAGTGTCCTGTGTTGAGAGGGACCAATAGATCAATCGGAATTTGAGCTAATGGAGGAGAGGGGAGCTCTCAGGAGCATGGTGCTAATATCCAAATCCTATCTCCTTCCAACAGATTGAGTATTATGAGGAAGAACTGGAGTTAATGCGGAAAAAGTGTGCGAGAGAGAGGAAGGACAGTGAGGAAAGCTTCAAGGCTGAAATGTGCAAGATGGAAGAGCAGAAGAGAGACCTGGAAGAAACAGTTGCAAAGTACCAGGCTGTAATTCGTAGCCTGAAGGCGCAAAACTGTATGTGGAGTGTGGAGCTGGAGGAGAGGTTTGAGGTGGAGCAAGCCAGGGTGGGACAGCACCACACTGAAGACATTTGTCATCCAGGGCAGCATCTGGACCAGGAGGGAGAAGAGCTGAGGACACAGCAGCTCAGGGACAGATTAAGCCTGAGGTCTGGCACTGTTCTCCTTCTGGGGCTAAGCAGGAGATTAGGGGTGCATCCCCTACTCTTATCAGAGTAGGTTGGGTTGATTTCTGACAAGGCTGGAGAGCTGCTTTAATTTGGAAGGAAATCTGGACAGCATTTCAGGGCAGCAGCTGTTTGATGTGAGACATCTGAGCTCCCTTTCCATGAGTGCTTTTATTTCAAGCTTTTAAGTTTCCCTGCGTGATCTACAAGCTTGTGTCAGAGGCAGTGCCCAGCAAAGACTGTGTCTCAGAATCCTGAGAGATGAGAGCTTTCATTAGTGTCTTCTTATTATCTCTCTCATGATTCTTCAGCAAACCTGCCTCTACTTGCTGGGTCATCACAGTTTGCTATCTTAAAAGCAGCAAAAAATGTCTTAAATTTCTCTATATAGCCAAAACAGACTGGCTTGTGAAAGAGCGAGGTTGTCATTTAATTCCTGTTTATCTTCCCTTCCTGTGCTTGTGGGCCAGTTCTGCAACATTCCCAGGGGCCAGAATGTCCTTGCAGAGGAGACTGGAGAGGAATTGGCAGGAAATGCTTGCCTATGCCTGCTTCTTCCTTCTTTCCAGCACACCCCACCTCTGTCCCCAGGCTTTCCTCCTGTCTCTTCCCTGCTGTGCCTCCCTTCAGTAGCAAGAGTTCCCACTGGCAATGTGCAAGCAGAAGATTTTGCTAGATCATTATCCATCTCTGAGGTCTGAGACAAGGGGTAGATGGGGGAGAAGGGAGATTATTTGGCTGAAGTTTGCTGTTGCTGCAAAAGAAAAGCAGATGCCTTGTGAAAGACAGGGCTGCTTAACAACAGGATGGTGCAGGACACTAACAGTCTTGTTACAATAGTAACACGAAGTGGACTATAATCTATGATACCTCCAATTAATAAAATTACTGAGCAGATGTAGACAAATGCAAAAGCTATGTGAACATCTTTTACTAACCATGGGAGTGTGGTCAGGCAGCTGGGATGTGCTCATGTGTCTGTGTCTCACTACACAGTCATCTCCTCTGCCTTGTACATGGGTGTTGGAAATGCCAGTGTGCATCCTGGTGTAAAAGTCAGAAAGTAGCTGCTGTGAGGATGGACAGTCTGTTATCCTGCTCTTTCTCTGGAGGAATTTGGGTCCTCTGTGGACCTGGGTTTTAGCCATAGCTATTGGATAGGACTGTCTGTTTAACACAGGAGTGAGCTTCCTTCCCACAGGTAGCAGTGTTCATGGCCTCATGGGAGACTGGGAGTACCAACAGAAGTGGAGGGATAATGGGGCAGAGAGTCTGCCTTGGATTTGGGGTCATTGCTGTTGTGTCCAGCACTGTAAAATCACAGAGGCCTCATACCAAGCTGGCTTCTTCAGTTGTGGCTTTACTGCAGTTGAGGGGTTGGGCTCACCACCTGGTTATCCTGTAATGAAGTCTTGATGTGTCTTGAGGAGCCAAATCACTTTGTTTCCACTCCTTGACAGGGCCACAAAACAATTTTAGCCAGCTGGAAGCTGCACAAATTTAGAGTCTGATACTCTTTGCCCTTATTCCCCTTTATTTCCCTTCCCTTGAAGACCTGCTCCTTTTCTACCATTGTCTCTTGATTGTCCCCTCATGTTTTGCCTGAGTTATTGGATAGTTGTTTCTCAGATTTTTTTTTTATTTCTTGCTGTCTGTGGAAACTAAATGGGGGTAGACCAGGGAGCCAGGGTGGAATGCCAAGAGTAAACAGGGCTTTTGCATAGTTGTGTCACTCTGCTGTCTCTCCCTGCAAGGGGAGACCTATTCTGGCTGCTGGAGAGAAGCTGGCTGAAGAATCAACTTGGGAGACTCCAGCACAAGCTGAGGCTAGCAAAGAAGGGCTATGAGTGTAAGGGCTTCCCTTACTATGAGTAAGGGAAGAGCCAGATCCACTAGGCTGGCAAATGGGTGGATAAGAGGAACAACCACTCAGGTGCGTTTCCTATATTTCAGCTGGCTCAACCTACCATCTGTTATTTCTGAGCAAGGCAATACTCGCACATGGTTTGCTCCACACAAAAGCAGCCAGTGCTGAGATGGGCTTGGCCAGAGTACAGGGGCCTGAGCCACCTTTGAGGAAGGCTGTGGAGATGGGTATGAGTGTGAGGAAGGGATGGGCTTCTTTGTGACACAAACATTTTGGCCAGTGGCCTGTGTCTGCCTTAGGAAATTTGAGACAGGCCCTAAGGTCGCACACTGAGCCATAAATCTGAGGAGAGACAGGGTCTGGTGTGGCTGATCCCAGGAGTCTGCTAATCTGTCTCTCCCACTGTTGTCCATCCCTTAATTTTTCGGCCACTGACGGTGTTGCAGAACTTTGGATGTCCCCAGCTGTCTGCGCTGGGCTGGGCTGAGTCACCTGTTAGGGCAGAGATACCTGACTCCTTCCTGAATCAGCTCAGGACTGTATCTGTTTTGGCTTGGCTTTGCTTCCTTTTTCAGGCCAAAACCAGATGTAGGACTAGCCAAAACAGGGCCCTCCTCTGGGGAGCTGTGGTTTGCTGCTCTCTGGCCTGAAGCTGATCATATCCTTCTTCCCAACAGGAAACCTGTGGGCAAGTTGGGCAGAGAGAACATGGAGGACCTGGCTGAAATAGCAATGTTAACAGCGTTGGTAAGAGGCCAGTAACACTGACAGGCTCTTGGCTGTCTCTGCTGTGGTCTGGTCAGAGCATGGTCCCAAAACTGTGCCTTGAGCAGCATTACTGCTGGAGAAGGTGTCCTAAGAGTAACTCCTGCGTGGTGGTGCCCTTTAACATCAATGCAGTTGTTTAAGGCTCTTGTAGCCCCTGCTCTCCTTTTTCGTCTGTACTTTCACATATACATGTGGACACATTTCCGTTCATACTCTATTCTTACCATCTTAATATTTCTGTTAGACACCTGTACATCACCTTCCCCTTCCCTGCCCCAGCTCGTGTTGCAGGCGTGGCTGCAGTGCCACGTTTGTGTCATTCGGTGGGAGAGAGGAAAAGGCGAGGTCTTCCCCTGGTGCTCTGACCCACGTGGGCTCCCAGGATTGCTCAGCAGCCTGACATTATTGCTTTGCTTTTTGCTTTTCTGTTTGCTGTTTTTTTCTTTAATGTTAATCTGAAATGGGCAGCGGGTGTTGGCCGAATGGTGTAAGTTGCCGCCTCTGGAGCTGGCTCCTCCTCTGAGGACGCTGGTTCGAATCCCAAGGAACTCGCTGTCACCATCCGAGCGTGCTCGGCCGTGGCAAAATGAACCTCAGGAGTAAAGGGGGTGGGGCCAGTTCCGCGCACACTGTGCCTCACCTAAAAAATCCATTGTGGAGGCTTATCCCAAAATCTTCGTTCGCGAAGTCTAGCCAACAACAACCTTCCCCCTCAGTGACCTATTCCAGGGCTGTCACCTGTGTGGGTTTCCTTACCCAGGGATGCTGTGCCACTGGGCATTGGTCAGGCTGGGACATGGGGATGCTTGTCCCGACAAAGCCCTGGAGCTGTCAGCAGTGTTCCTGGGTGGGAACCCACTGGGAGCAGTGTGGGACAGATTAAGCTCTGTTGCGTCTCTTCCCAGCCAAGTCTCTGTGCGTGATTTGTTTTTTTCTTCTCAAACCTTTTCCAGAGTGAGAAGAGCAAGGAGGAGGTCTCCCACCCCAATGTCAAGATGCATCAGCTGAGCTGTGAACTCACTGGGCACAAGGCTGGTCACAGTGCTGGCCCTGGCACTGCCCAAGTGCAGAGCCAGAGGCTTGCAGGGGCTGAGTGGCTACGAGGAGCAGAGGTGGCTGCGGGGCTGGGGCACCAGCAGAAGCATGCAGCATGTTGGCTGGAAATGGAGCTGCTCCAACAGCAGCTTAAGGCCTCTCAGGAGAAGGTGGGTGTCCTTCAGTTGGTGGCAGTCTGCTGAGTGGTTCCTGTGATGCTGGTATTGCCCTGCTTGGGCCTGTATTGGACCCCTTTCCCAGTCAGAAAAAACTTCTTTGTGAGGGACAAAGAACTCTCCCTTCTGCTCAGGGATGTTTGAAGCCAGTTCAGGTGCAGCTGGTCCTTGCCACCTGTGCTGTCCCCTGTCCTTGTCCTGTGCAGGCTGACTGGGCAGAGGGGACAGAGGCTGAGTGGAGGTGGCTCAGACAGGGGTGCCAGGGACTGTGGTTCCCCATATTGACATGACAGCTGACAGAGGAGCTGGGGGGGTGGCAGGATCAGGTTGGGGTTGGGCAGGGATGACAGCAGCCATTCAGTCTCTGAGGGAAGGGAAACAATGTGATCAGGGCAGGGGAACAAGGATGACCAGGATAGAGAGAGGAAAGCCAGCATGAGAAACCTTCAGATGTGTTAATAGCCCTCTCTTGCACTCTACCCTGTGGACAGGCTCAGAGATTAGCCTTCCAAAGTACAGCTTACCCGTGCCAAACACCCCTAGACAGCCCTAGTGCAAAGTTGGACCAGATCTGCTTCTCAGTACCAGGTTTGCCCTTTGCTGGTGGCAGGAAGCAGAGGACATGTAGTACATCCCGTCTTGCCTGGTATGTATCTAAGAACCCAGGTGAGCAGCCCCCTCTGTCTCGTGCCATTGGGGCCCTTGGTGCTGGGATTTCCTCCCAGAGGAGCCCTCCAGCAACTGCTCCTCACTACTCAGAAAGGGAAGCATCTCTCAGCAAAGAGATCCCATTTATCCTTCTGCAGTTCTCCGTGCTCTCAGTCCCTTGCTTTGCAGGCTGTCCAGTAAACACCACTCCCATGGTCCTTCAGCTCTGCTGTGGTCATGCTCATGTGAGAGCTGAGGGCTGAGCATGCTACCTAACCTCTCAGCCACAACACACCCCGGGCCTGTCCCACTGTTGGCTCAAAGCTGTAACCGGTTATCAACCTGTCTGTGTTACAGCTTTTAGAAGCCAAAACAAGCCTGAGCCTGGCCCAGACCCAGCACGCTCTGCAGCTGCAGCAGGCCAAGGCCCAGATAAACAACATGGTACCGAAGAAGCAGTTTGAGCAGCTGCAAACCACCTTGAGAAAGGAACAGTGCAAGACTCAGCAGCTCCAGGAAAGCCTCCACCTGCAGGCTGAGCAAACATGTAGGCAGCTGGTCAGGACTCAGGTAAGCAGCTAATTGTGGGAGCTCAGTCAAGGGTACTGTGAAGGGAACATTGCTATCCTGGCAGCCTGGAAGGTAGCTGTGGTTGAAGCCACCAGAGGTTTGGGTCGAAGATGCAATATAGAAAGGATCGACATGGAAAATGCACTTACCTTCACATTCAGCTGCAACTTAATTCCTCATGAACCCAGTCACTGCCTTGCACTCAAACAGGAGTCCTCCCTACTCTAACCAGACTAGGTATCTACCATGTGCTTAGAGGAGCAGGAGTTATCCAGGGAGAGAGTCTGTTGGCTCAAGGTGGCAAAAAAAGGTTTGAGCCTTCTGTGTGGAGCTGTAGCCTGCACAGGGTGGGGTGGCTTTATCCCTGGAGCACTGGGCAATGAGGTGTTGGGGTTTTGTGAGTTTATCTTGTGAGAAACTGGGCAAAGATAAATTACAAATTAAGGAATTATAATGAGCAGACACAAAAATTGCATCCAAGGAAGCTATGTCTCTCCCTGGGCTTTTCTGGACATGTCTGGCAGAGGGGAGGCCATTGGCTTGCTTTTGTAGAAAACATTGCTATGAAATCGGTGCTTTGTCTTAAAACTGGTTGGGTGCAGTCATAGGGGAGGTTGTACTGCTCTAGACACCTGTCCCACTGCTCTCTGCATCCTGCATCTCAGCTGATCCTCCCCTGCTCTCCTTTGGGGAGTGTGAACGTCTGTGAACAGGGCCCTGGGGAATTATACAGTCCAAGGTTGTCAGAGGCCAGGTGAGTGCTGGGACAACCCAATGCCAGGCTTTCTTGCCCACTGCAGGAGGAACACGAGCGTCTGCTGCAGGCAGCTGTGGAGCAGGCAGAGGGGCTGGAACACAGCCTGAGGAGTGCTGAAGCTGTACTGGCAGAGAGGGCAGCTGAGCTCAGAGATGCCCAGGTGAGTGCAGGAGGGGTTAGTGCTGTGTGTTCCTGCCTATCCAGTACCCCTGCATGGAATGCTGAACCCAAAGCCTCCTATCCCTGCTGTAGGCCCAACTCTCCAGGAACAAACTGCTGATCGAAGACCTCCATGGGGAGAACAGGCGGTTTGCAATGGCCCTGCAGGCTGCTGAGCTAATGCAGAAGAGCACAGAGGAGAAGAAGCAGCTGTTGGAGGAGCAAGCCTCAGCTCTGAAGCAGCTTATTGGAAAAATCACACCAGCATCTCTGAGTGGGTGATGGAACACTTGCAGTGGCAGTCCTGCCCCTGGTCCTTTTCGGGGCTGGTCAGGTGCAGAAGGGGAGATATGGCTGGGTTGAAAAATCAGCCTTGTCCTCTCTGGTCTTGCCAGGATGTTCCTGTGTAGAAAATGGAGAACCCAAACCTCTAGGGATGTTCATCCTATGGACAGCTGAATTTTTCAACTGAAAACACCAGCTCTGGTGCCTTTCTCAGTGGCAGATTGTGCTGTTGTTAGTCAGGTCTGTCATGGGACAGCCATCCCACAGGATTTCCTTGAACTCCAGTGGTGTTTGGTGGTGATGCAGATGCTACCTCTCTGTGGAGTGTTGACGTTGGGGCCACACTGTTACGGCTGGAAAGCCAGGGCAGAAGGGCTGGCTCACTCTGAGCAGGAATGCTGTGTTGTGGCATTAAAATGTTTGTAGTATTACAGCACCTCCTGCCATCTCCAGTCTCCTCTGTATTTCAGTAACCTTCCCCAACTGTTGCTGACCTTTTCTTCCCTACATCTCCTCTTGGGCTCTAGGAGACTCTGGCCCTCCTAAACCCTGAGCCTGGGATCCCAAACCAACCAAATTGTTGCCTATGCAGTGAGCAGGACAGAGGGGCTGAGGGAGGAGCCTTCTTTCAGTTTGAGCCTTCAAGGCTTGGGGCAAGGTTGATGACCCCTACTCAGCACTGCACCTCAGAGGAGACATTTTAAGTGAACTGTGGCCTCTTGCCTTCCTTGGTGGCCTTTACACACTGCCAGTGAGTACTGCAATTGCCAAAGTTATCTGAAAGGCCAAGTATTCCCATGAGCAAATACCAAATCTGTTGATCTGCCCAGGGTGTTCCCCTCTCCATGGTAGGTGCCTCACTGCCCAGGTGCCCCTGCTTTGCTCATCCAGAGGAAGGATATTTACAGAGGGGCTGTGGCTGCCACTAGTTGTGAAAGGACTGCTAGGATTTTGGGGGCTAGGGAGATTTTGAGGGCTGTAGGAGAGACTTGAGAAGCCTGCCTACTTTGGGCTACCAGTGCAGAGGCTGGACAAAGTCAGTACAAAGAAGGCGGCTTAAGAATAGTTCAAGCTGTTGTTGGTTCAGGAACAAAATGGGATAAACCAGCTGCAAGCTGAAACTCAGCTACTGCACTGAAGACCTCCCCTCAGTCTGCCTGACCCTGGGGCAGTGCTCTGAGATGGCTGGAGGCTGTGACTGAGGAGGCCTCCTTGGCTTTAGCAGTACCTTTCTTTGCCCTGATGCATGACAGCTGACACTCCTCTTTGCCCTCGGGGCAGCCCTGATTGCACAGGCCACAAGGTGAAGCTGGGTAATTAAAAAGAGGGAAGCCTCACAGAGGGTGTGGGCTTGCTCAGGTAGGTTTCTTGGTTGAGGGGGAGAGAGCAATGCAGTAGCACTCCAGGTATTTGTCCTGTTCCTGGATTCTTACCCCATTGTTTGCTTTTTCAGCTCCAGACTGAGATGGGGGCTAAGCAGACTTCTAGTCTTACCTAGGGCTAATGTTTTTGCAAGTGTCCTCTCAGCCACTACTCAAAGAGTGTGGAGCTCCATGAGGAAAACCGGATAGGGAAAGCAGTTCTTTAGCCTTATTGTGGTTTTGTGCTAACTGGAATCCTTAAAACCCTCTGTTCCATTTCCCACACCCACTCCAAACAGCCTTGCCAGACCAGTGCTTGGGGAAGCCTGAGCATTCTGGGAGAAATCCAGACTGCAGTGCTCATTCATACAGCACCTTCAGAAACAACATTTATAGGTCTCTGATGGGAGACAAGGCTTCATGTCTAATCCTGGAAAGAGGCTTGCACAGCCTTATCTGATACTTGGAGGAGTAGTTCCACTGAGACACTTAAATAACCATCACACTGCAGGGTCAAGATGGGTTTGGCTAGAGAGCCAGATCAGAGTGCCTAATGAAAAACACAACATTGACTCTCAAAAACCACTAGATTGAAGGCTGAAGCAGTTCTTTATTCGGCAACCACAGAGCTTTCCTGGCTTCCAGAGCCCAGACAGTTGATGTCTTACTCCCACATGAACAAAGAACTACTTCAAACAAAACTGCATTCACAAATCCCAGCTGTAGATGTGGGGCTTGGATAACCATCCCCCTCCACAGCAGGACTGTTACATTACCAGTATGCAACCTCTGCTCACAAAGAGCTGGCCAATGTGGTTTGCATGATACAGGGCTGATCTTTAGGTAAGCCATCAAAGGCTGTTAGCAGGAGTGGCAGGGTGCCACTGCAGAAATGGTGAGGTGTCTGAAGTCCTGCACACACCAGAGTTCAGTCCCCACTGTGAGCAGGCCACCAAGCAAGAGTTATCCCTCCTGCCCTGCACACTTAGGACAAAATATGCTCCAGGACTCCTTGTCTGATTAGCTGTTCACATTTCCAGCGGGGTAAAAAGTGCTGCACAGAAACACAGAAAATTTTTCCCTGAATTTGTTGGATTTGTTGCTGCACACAGCCAGCTCTGTTTGTTGTGCTATGTATCCACTACATCATGGTACCAGACCAGGCAGAGATGCAGTCTGGGCCATGCAGACAGCTTTCAGCACGGGCAAGGAGCTGTGTGTCCAGGAACTGTGACATGCTGGAAAGCTGGGATAAGCAGGGGGATGACATGGGAGTGAAAGGGAAGGAAGAGAATGGATCACACTGTTGTCAAGGGTACCTGGCTGTTCTTCTTCAACAGGATGGTAGTCCCATCATCGATCTCAAATTCTCCGTGGTCTCTTAAACACCGCACCTGCAAAGTGGAAATGCAGCTCTCAGATCATCCCATCTCCCATATACAGCACTAGACATCACTGCTGCCTTGCAACATGTGCCCCAGGACTGTGAGAATGGACACATTCCTGCCCTCCTGGGGGAGCCTCAGTACAGGACAGACCTAGACATGCAGAACTGAACTGATGCCATGGTCCGTGGGCTCCACCTGACGTTCTCTTCCTGCCTGTGCCTGGAGCAAGAGCCCAGTCCAGCTCTCCAGAGACTTGAGGAAGAGGAGCACAAAGGACAGGGTCTAGTGAACAGCAGTAGCATTTCCAGGAGAACCTCCCTTCCCCACACTTATGCCAGAAAATGCCAATCTCTTATAACAGTGAAACTGCTTAATGAGCAGGTTTATTGTCTCTACATGTTCTTTTTAAGAGAACATCAGAACAGAGCACTTCAGCTACTGACTGATTTCTCACCGGTTCTTGCTTTGTTGTATCAATTGTGTAAAGCAATTTATAGTCTAGAATTTCTAGAACAGGTCATTAAAAAAACCCAAAAAACAACAAAACCCCCTAGGTATCAGTCCTTAACGTGGGACCGTGGTTCCTAGTTGATCTGAGAGTTGGTTAAGTTTCTGCAAAAAGCTGCAAAAACTTCTTGCTGAATAATTCACTCCACCACAAGTACCCTGCAGACTAGAAATGCCATCTTTCACCATACTTTGTGCCTTCAGTAGAAGAAAGAGTAAAACACAGAAGCCTGGGGAAGCTTTGGTGCTCTCAAAGGCTTTGCTTGATGAACTGACTTGTGATGGGGATAAAAATTCTCTGAAAGAGATGGTTGGGTAAATGGTTTTTTTTTAACACACAGAAACCACAAGTCTTGCACTTACTTCAATGTACAGGCTTTTAGGGGGTTTTATGTCCTGTGTAAGGTCCAGTCCCTCCTCTCCTCCTACTGACCTCATGTAGGTAGCCAGAGACTTTTTGTACCGATTGAACCACTCCACCTGTGGGTATTAACAGTGATCCTTCAGTCAGAGCCAAACAGCTAATGCTGAAAGACAGGTCCCCGATGAAGATGTAGTTATTTGTGCTGTCAGACCACTGTTCCCAAGCTTGCTCATGGAAGCCGTAAGGTGAAGACAAGCTCTTCTAAAAAGAAAAGCTGTCCCTGAGGCAGAGCAATCTGGATTCAGGGTAGGACACATGCTGCCAATACCAACAGGTCTGTCCATTGGTCTAGGGATGGCATTTGAGAGCAGCATGTGCAGACATAATTCTGCCTGTCTCTCTGAGAGTCTGATGTAGTGAAGATCACCTGATCCTTCAAAGTGCCTTAAAATGTGCCCTCAGTGTCCATTTGGGATTGTACCCATAGACAATGAATAAATAAGTATTTACAGAAAGGCACGTTAAGTGCCACGTTTACAGTGGGGAACAGAGGCTATCCTATTCTGACTCTACTAGAGAAGTAACCCATTAGGAGGAATAAGTGGAAAGAGAGGAAGAGTTTAAACCAAGGCTGACTCACTTCCTCAGCTGACATGTGAAACTGGATGTCGTTCGGCAGAACGCTGCCACACTCCCACCTTAGCGCTCGGATCCGCAGCAACCGGTCGTACCTGGGGCAAGAAACGGGGCAAACGCACCGCCCTTGCTGAGCTGAGCGCCGGCAACACCGACAACCCCAGTCCCAGCGGGGAGCGAACACCTGGGCCATTCCACCTGCGAGTTCTGGCCTGCCCACAAGGAAAACTTTTCAGGAGCGGAGGGAAGCGGAGTACTCACAGGTACGCCAGGACGCAGCGCTGGTTTCGGAGCAGGCAGCAGTGCCGGAACCGGATGAGGAAGATCAAGTCCGTCCGTCCTGCCTTCGCTTCGGACCTGGAGGATGAGGAGGAGCAGAAGAGGGAGGAGGAGGAGGAAGATGAAGAGGATAAGGCCGGGGGAGGGGGCACCACGCCGGGGCCAGGCGCCAACACTCACACGTCCGCCTGGTTCCGCTCGTACAGCGCCCGCATCTCCTCCAGTGCCTGCCGCAGCCCCTCCGTCTGCAACACGGCACACGAGTCAGTGGCAGCGGGGCCCCCCCGTGTCCCCAGTGTCCCTGGTATCCCCACTGTCCCAGCTCACCCGGAAGGGCGGGAGGTGGCCGCCTGTGGCGCGGTGCAATTCCCGCACCAGCTCCACGACCCGCTCCGCCGCCATCCTGACCCGCCGCGAGC
>VXAU01005090.1:0-132114 GCA_013399695.1 Formicarius rufipectus | reverse complement strand
GTGTGGGCCGGGCCAGGGCCTGTGCGGGGCGCGGCTGTGCAGCGTCGTGGCCATGCGGGACCGGGCAGGGCCGGAGCCGGCCGTGCGGGGTCGCTCCTGCCCCGGGTCCCGCCCGGCGCTGTTCCCCGCGCCGAGTTGTGCCGGTCCCGACGCCCCCGCCGGTGACACCGCTGCGGGTTCTGGGCGCCGATGGGGCGCTCTGAGAGCCCCGCCGGTGCTTAATGCACTGTTGTCTCTGGCAGCCTCCTTCCCGAACCACCCCAGCCCCTGCCAGAGCGTTTCCCTCTTGACGGCAGCGCCCTTCAGACCTGGAGCGTGCCAGAAGCAAAGGGAGGGAAAGGGGAAAAAACCACGTGAGGAGCGTTTCTGGATGGGACAGGAAGTATTTGAGCACTCGGAAGCGCTGGAAAGGGATTCAGTGATCCAGGACCATGGCTTTTCCTGCTCCAGTAATTTATTTCTCCGACCATGTGTTTCTTACGGTTACTAGACATAAAAGCTGAGCAGTGTTTCGTGCAGCACAGCTGTGTGAGCACGGTCAGAACTGGAGGAGCAGGGAGAGTTACTGTGAGGCTTTCATACCACGACACCTCCCTGTGGTCTGGTTGCCTGAGACATTCATGCTGCCTTGTGTTCAGGAGGATGTGGCACCTGCACAACTGAGCAGGGACTGTGTCTGCCTCTGGCAGGAGTGTTGGAGTTATCTTAACAACTGTTTTATTTGGGATTTTAGGCCTGGGAGGGGAAATGTCCAGAAATGCTCCAGTCATCTGCAAGCTGGAGACAGGTTTCTGCGGGTGTTTCCCAAAGAGATGTGTTTCCTGGCAGCACTGTGCTGCAGCCCATTGTGTCTGTGTGGTGGGGTAGAGGAGGGGTGACACGACAGAGCTGGTGACCTCGTTGCAGGGCATGTTGGGTTACCTCTTGTCCTTGTGTCAGCAATGAAACAGATTTGTGCCTACCTGGTTCCGCTTCCTTCAGCGGTGTGGCATGTTTTCCAAGGGATCTGACCTGTGCAGGGTATCCTGGTGTCTAGCTGGGGAGCGCATTGCAGTTAGACAGCCATGGAATAACATGATCCCATGGATGGAAGTCAAAGCTAGATAAAACCCATGTTTGGCTTCAGCAGACACTGTAGGAGCAGCTGTGGTGGGGGATTTTGGAGGATACAGTGTCAGGGTGGGATGTTGGTCTTCAGCAACCTGCTGCAGCTTTGGAGCTAATGAATGGCCAAGGTGCAGCTTCATGACTGGGGTGTTGTGTGGGAGGGCAGATGGCATGGGCTTAGGGTGCCTTGTGTAAGGAGGAAAAGCGTCCTGGAGTCAGCAGCATCTCTTCCCTCTCTCCTCTGGGCTGTCGGGCTGTGGCAGGGACACCTACCCTCTCCCTTTCCACTCAGCCTGTGGCGCAGCAGAGGTGGGGCCTGAAGAAGAGGCTGTGAAGTGCCTGGTCCCCAGAGCACTGTCACTGCAGAAGCATCATGTTTGGCTTGTCATTAATCATTGTGTTCTGCAGTGATAATGGCCCATCTGAGCCAGGAACAATAATAGCAATGAACAGACATCCCTAATTCCAATTGTAGCAGCTGAAAATTGGTTGTTGCCTCTTGCCGAGGGATAAAAATGTAACTGAGTCTTGATTGAAAAATTCTGGGGAAGCTGCCTTATCTTACTGTTTTGCCAGATTAAAAAAGCCTCATACATAAAAATAGACAAAATGAATGAAGAATTTACAAACATCTATATTTTGTGTTAGGAATCGTGATAAAATTAGGAAAACAGCAGAAGACACTGATTTATACAACTGTGACTATTTCAGGCAATGAAGGTTTACATATCACAGTTTAACAAGATAAAAGGTCTCCCACAAAATACATAGATGACAGACAACTCATCTGAATTTGACATAACACAGCATCAAGTACAAATGTAATGTGATGAACAGTGCCAGGTCATTCCCCAGTTAGGTAACATACAACCTCTTGAATAAGGCAATTCAAATATAACTCTTAATTCAAATCACAACATACCCAGGCAGCATGCAGGGAAAAGTAATTTATTTTGTACATTAGAATGACACAACTTGCAACATGTTTNATATATATATGTATCTCTATATATATATCTCAAGTCAACAGTTGTCTTTACTGGAATAAAGATTATCTGTTTTTGGTAAAAATAAAACTATTTGAATTCACTAATTAACAAAATGCACAGTGATCAGAAACCCAATTCTTCTCACCGTTGTCTTCCCTGGCTTGCTCGCATTCTCCTGTGATGCAGCAGCTGCATAATCCCAGATCCACAGAGTTCCTTGCAGAGAGGAACAAAGATTCACTGGCATGTGGATCCCATGGCTGCAGAGTGTGCCACCCACAGCTGATGGACAGCAGTGCTCCCATCACACCCATATGCACCCCATGGCTTGGAAACTGCTTTTCCTATCTCTGTTTCTGGGCACCTGCCCGATAAAGCACTTACACACGTGCCTGACCTTTGGGGAGTCAAAAGTTGAATTGCATGTGGAAACACATTCACTGGAATAGGGCTTTCATTCCTTTATTACCAGCTAATTCCTCCAGACCTTTGTGACCAAGACATTCAAGAAACTCTGAATCTGCTCAGAAGCAAAAAAAATCTGAGCCATCTCTTTGATATAGTGGAGCCTAACAGACAAGGCTGAGGATATATTTCCACTGCAACAGACTTGGGGATCACAGAAGATAATGAAGGCTTTTCTTAGTATTGAGAGGTTCATTCAAAAGGAAGAAAGGAAAGAAGATTTTTCTCTATAATAGAAAAAAAATTAGTAATTTCTGAAAGACTAATCTAGGCAGCTTCTCCCTGGTGAAGGGCTGTACAACCCCCTGTTTTAACTGGATACCTGCAGAGACAGATCCTCTTGCTAAGGCATCATGTCCAGTGGTGGCTCGGTCTCCCTTGTCCCATCCCCATGTGAGCAGGGGGACTAATCTGGATGCCAGCAGGATTACTTCTGCCACTGGTTCAGGGCTGCTGGCGGGTGCCAGCTGTGTTGTGGGAATGACTTTGGATGGGGCCAGACTTTGTCAGGCTGAAGTCCCACAAAGCCTTGAATGTGGGTTCCCCATGTGCCACCGGGCCTATTAATGCCTAATGACATCTTGCCCATAGATAATGAAGAGGCTGAAGTTTGGATGTGAGGGAATCCAAGTGCCCCAAGCCTGTAAATGGATTCTTCAGAGATTTCTCTCCTTTGGGTAATCTACACAGCGGCCACAGCAGCAGCTCAGACCTTCCTGTGGAACAACTGTCCTGGGCTTCAAAATCCATCTGTCAGCCAGAGGAACTACAGGAGAAACCGGATTTTCAGAGGGATTGTTACTGGATCCTGTTTATCACCTTTACAAAGTTGTCTCATGCCTCCCTACTACTCTATTTACTGCTCTAGTAAAAAAAAATTGGCATATTTATTTGCCCTTAAAGATATTAAAAAAAAAAGTCTTCAAGAGATATGGGGAGAAAGGTCCTTTCACAATGACATTCAGAGCAAAGAGAAATGACATTTTATAGATCATTAGAGAGCTATCTTTGGCAGAATATTTCAAATAAATTATTTTTACAAATATTTTCTGCAGTCATATTTATTTTGAATAGTAGTTCACTTTCAGCTATAGGGTTACTGGTTCACTACCTCTATTAATAGGAAAACACCACACATATAAAAATATATGAGCTCAGCACAACTTTTAGGCTACCACGACTGTGTCCAATAATTTCAAAAGTTGTAGATTGATACCACGGAAAATATGAAACAGGTTTTCTAACAGCGTGTCAGGTTAGAAGATTACAGCTCGTGGCTGCTGTAGAACACACCAGGGAGGGCGGCTGGCGCCGTGGCACAGGATTAGCGTGGGAAGGAGTTGGAGAAGCCGGATGCTTGGAGCCAGTCCCTGCTGTCACCGGCCTTCCCACGGGGAATCGTCTCTCTCTGACCCCTAAGGCTTACAGATGTCGTGCTGGGTGGTGGCTGAAGGGTGTCCTCCCTGGGCAGGAGAACTGGGGAGCAGGTGGGTGACACAGGGCTTGCTGTGCTGAGAGTTCCTGACAAACCAAGACGTTATCCAGTCCTGTGCTGGACCCCAGGAGGGAGGTCAAGTGCGGCCACTTTCACTCGCAGAGTCACCTCCTTTTCACCTTTGTGTGGGGAAAAGCACCGAGGGAGCTGCAGGTTTGCCCTTGCACCGTGGCCAGATCCTGCCCCAGACTGTCTCTAGGACCCCAGCAGGATGGTGACTCTGCGGGGATCCCCGAGCCTGAGCCGTGGTGGCCCAAGAAGGGGGCTTGCCTGGTCCCAATCTCCCCCTGCAGCACATGCCACCGAGTCCACCAAACACTTAGGTTTAAATATTTTGCTTTGTTTATACAGCATGTACAGAATATACAGCATCAGACAATTATTTCCCAGTAGACTAGAAGTGTCTCTCAAGATGACCTCTTTTATCAACAAATATATATATAAATTGACAGTAATAAAAGAGTCGTACCAACAAATATTATGGCTTTTCAAATAGTGTAGCTGCATTGTGCCATTGAATTTGTGAGGAACTATGACAGAGACAGAGAGATTGGGAGGCTCCAGCTGCTGAGCCCAGGGGTGACCCACCAGCACAAGGGCTCTGCATTGCTGGGGCAGTGCCAGCTCATGACGCCAAGCACGGCGCAGGTAGCAGAGGGAAGGTGGAGTTGAATTTATGACCAGTGTTCTGGTTTCTGTCTCCAGGCAAGCCAGTTCTTCTGCAAACTCTCCTTTCAGCCCTGCTTTGAAAAAAATTGGCTCTGTCCAGCTGGGGTCGACCTGCCCTGTCCCTGGAGGGGGAACCAGGGGGCCGATCGGGTTGTACAATCTCTCTCTCTCTCTCTCTGTCAGGGTCTGTCCTGGAGTGCCCTGTGGCTGTGAGGGGGAGGACACACAGGATAATGGGTAACACAGAATGACTGTGGCAGGTGGCTGGGCTGGATGGTGCTTTGGGTGCGTCAGGAAGGGTGGTCGCAGCCTCCTCCCTGCCTGCCTCTCCCGTGCTGCTCCTGGGGTGATGGGGAGCTCCCCTTGGGCTGCTGAGCATGGGGGACAGTGGTGGCTGCCAGAGGAGAGCAGGAAAGTGAGAGCCATTATTTCTGGATTATGTCATTTTTGTGCTCCAGCACATCCAAAATGCCAGAGGACAACTTTCCTCAGCAGTGCTGTCCCCACCCTGGCACGGGGTGCCTCTGAGGTGAATCACCTGTGCTGCAGCACAGCTCCCTTGCTGTCTGCCTTGCCTCTTGGGATGCATCCAGCCACCAGCTACTCCCCTCACTTCTTAGGCCCCTTGAGCCATTTTGAGCTCTTTCTCTCCTGCGTCATGCTGTTCCAGGGGACCCTTGCTGCCTCAACCATGAGCAGCATCCAGCAACCCTTGGATAGGCTGTGCAGGCAGCTGCCAGCTCCCTGCCTGAGTCTCTCCACTCGCAGGTGGGAAGAGTGGAAGAACCTTGTGACATGGATTACATCTCTGCCAGGGAAGATGTGTTTCTGTCGTCTCTCCAAGCTCCTAACAACAGCCTGATTTTTACTCTAGAAGAAGTGTGTGGGAATGACTTTTGAGAACCAGAGTGGTCACTCGAGCATTGCGATAATTGGGCCTCTTCATTAAAGCAGAAAATTAGTAATGGATCTAAATTACCACTACTGTCATTTTTTGACTAATTCCCGTCTCATTTCCCTCTCCTTCAAAACATTATGGACACTCCCTGCAGGGTTCTTTGGGCAAAACCAAGGCTAGTGCTCCCATGAACAAGCATGGGGAGCTCAGGTCTCTCTTCTGGCTCTGCCTGCAGTGTGCTGAGCTATGAGTGGCTCTTCCCTCATAGCAGCAACGTGGGGAGAAGCAGAGAGAGAGAGTACTGCGGGGAACCTGCTGTCTTTGAGGTGTGTGAGGTTTCCCTTCCTCCCAAGGGTTTGTTTTTGGGGTGGGAGGTAGAACGTTGTGTCCTCCATGTCCTCTTCTTGATTAGCATGATGTTCACACCTGGCGAACACCAAGTGTACCAGAGACCTCTCAGATTGCTGAGGGACAGCAATATGTATAAAGATGCCCATCGCTGCTGAGTGGTCTTCAGGAAGTTCATGGTTTGGATTTTACAGCCTCATGCCAGGTCTTCTTGGCACAGAGACTCAGGATACAGAGGTCTGCATTTTACCAAACTCTGCATTTCATGGGTTTTACTAACACGTTTGTGTTCTTCCAACTAGGAATTGCAGGAGAGTTCACCAACTTCTGCCCTTCATCCACAAATAAAACTGAAGGATTGCTGAACAATGTCCTCAACAGGTAGTCTTGCAAGCTGGACTGTGTGCAGAGCTGTGCCTCCTAATGCTTAATGCATTATGGAAAAAAAGAAGTAGGACAAGTGTTGTCAGGGGAAAAATAAATAACATTTTCTTCCATGCTAACATAGCAACTGCAATATAAGAGGTATTATTGCCACCTTTTGCTCTCTTGAGCTGCTGAAAGAAGTGCACGTTTCCTGATTAAAAGCAAGACAAGCAGGTGTCCTGCAAGGCTCCCTGCATGATCATGTTTTTCTCAAGAGCTCAGAGGATGAAGGAAGCAACATGGGGCAAACAAATGAAGACACAACAGGCATCGGTTCATTCTCATTTGTACAGGGGGAGTTCAGCCAAGCAGTGAGAACCTAATCACAGTTCTTAAGGCAAGGAAAGGCCAGGGCAATGCACAGCTGAAAGCAAGAGGCAAGGGAGACATCTCAGCCTTACACAGAGCAAGGAGAAATCCAGTTGTGCAGCTCCCTACATCCCTGGGATTCACAAAGCCATTCATTTGCAAAAACTGTCATTAATGTTCCCAAGTAAACTTGGGACAAATTTGTGCCCGAAGGATCCGATCAATCCTATACCAGCACAGCAATTTTACAGTGACTCAGAAACTCTCTATGTTTCTAAGTATCTCTGAAAAGGATTTCACCGCCAGAATCCCAAATTTCTGTAAGTGAGTAGCCTGTGGGCTGGGGCAGAGGGCACATGCTCCTGGGGATGACACTGCCGTGGACTGCAATGACAATTTCTGTCAAGAAAATAGAGCAAGGCAGTACTTCACACAGGTCTCATCCTGCTGTCATCTGTAAAGATATTTCTCTGAGTCAGAAGTAAAGGAGAAGAAATAAATCCCACCTCAACAAATAGGTCAGTAGGTGCAGGGAGAGAGCCCTGTATCAGTCTTCCATGTCCTGCAAGGCTTTAGTATCTGTAAGAGTGGACAAGCGTACCAAACCATTGCAACTTGCTCTACTTAAACTGCCCATTTTAAGCAGCAGAAGAGATCTTGAATCCCCAGTTAAAGGAATTAGTTTGTTCTGGAAGTGTAGAGGCAGGGTTGGGCTGGGGGTGGAGTTGGAGCATCTGCGAGGCTTGATAACAGTGGAAATTCAGCAAAAAAAAGTTTAATCTTCCCCAGTGTCATGAGCAAAGGACAGTGGCACAATTAAACCAGTGCCTGTGGGTAGTGGCTGTAGCAGTGCCTGGGTGATGAGCAGGAGGGGCTCAGCATGCTGAGGTTTGCCTCTGCTGTGTGGAAGTTTGCCTTGCTCCTTGGTTTTTAGGGGCTCAAGTCCATGGGGTGGTTAATCTTTGCCCTGAGATACAGAGAGCAAGACTAAGCTAACAAGCATTGTTGTCTGGCTCAGTGAGAAAGGAGACCTGTCCTCCCAGTTGTGGGGCAGGAGGGACAGAGACTACTTCTCTGCAGGGAGCCTGGAAGAAGATGGCATGTGAAGAGGTTCTGCAGGGGAGGCAAGCACTAGCAACGCCCAGGCTGGATTATTACTGTGTGTAGATGGTCATTTTGGGACCTTGAGATAGCTCAAGGCAGGTGCTGGAGGACCTCAGATTCAGGTGGGACACGCTCATGGTGCATCACTAGTGGTCCTTCCCATTGCTACCTGCTGGGAGAGGCAAAAAGCTTTCCTAATGCAGTACAACAAGCCAAGGGCTGTTTTGAATGAAATAGATAAAAGTACTGTCTGGAGTTGGTGCCCACAGATAGCCGAAAAAGCTACAGGCTGTGCTACATCCGTGCAGACATCAAAATGCATGTCCATACCCATGGTAGCCTGGGCAGGGGGAGATACTGTGGCAGTGCCTAAAACAAGTTTTCCAGATCTGGGCAGGATCCCCATGGCATTTCTCCCTTCCCTGTGCCCTCTAATGCTGGACATCCCACTAGGAGCACCCAGTTCCACCATTCTGCAGTGCTCCCTCCACAGCACCTGCTTTGGGATCAGTACACAACCCTGTTCCCTCTTCCATACTTTTAGTGAAGGGAGCCCCAACCTGGCATTCACTTTGGGAAGGGAGAAGGAGCCAAGGGAAGCTGCAGAACCTGCAGGAGAGGGCGATAAACCACCCTGGGGACACTGGGACCTCAGAGGCAGGGCTGGTCATTCTTGAGATGCTCCAGAGACAACAAGGCCCTGTGGAGACTGCTTGAATGCTCTCAGGGCGTACTACAGGCAGAAAATCCTTCCAGTAGCAGCAAGCTTCTGTCTTTGTTGATAACAGCTCCTATTTGGCCAGACAGGCCCCTTTCCCTCGCAGCATCCCTTCCCTCTGTGTGAGGAGTGTTGCTGGCTGGCAAGAGGCTCTTGGCACCTCTAGTTCCAAAAGCAGAAAGGCTCAAGTCCATAAAAGGTGAGGAATCTCACAGTATTTATTGTCCCTTGGTACTTTTTGCAAGAATACAGATGCCTCTGGATGCTTTCCTGTGCAAGTAAATTTTTTACAAGATAAACAGGCTTTTCTACAGCTGTGCTGTGTGCCTGTATGAGCGTCATAGTAGTTGGTCATTGCACGCTCAGAGAGGCCAGAGAGGTCATGCCCGGTGGTCTGCAAACGTGCCTTCCCAGATGGGCTTGGGTGCCAAAGCCTACAGAAAAATAATGCAAGGCTTTTTCCAGGAATAACAGCATTCAGCATTAAGTTTTCCCTCCTTTCTCTCTCTCTCCATCACTTTCTGGATATGCCCAGCACTGTCCCTCCAGGAATGTAGCTGAGCCTCCTCCTGAGTTATGTATATGGCCACCAATGCTGTTGCACTTGACTCTTACCCAAGCATTTAAAAATAGCTGTAACAATAACACACGGGCTCTGGTTCTCCCCTCCCTGCCCATAGCAGAAATAACCCCATGAGTTTACAGACTGCAGCCAGACTCATGACCAGAGCGGGCTCAAGGCCTCCCTTCTCCCTTTTGTCCTTTAAGAAAGCCATGAGAGCACAGAGGAAGATGCACAAATGACTCTTGGGATCACCACCAAGGGGCAAGCGCCTTGTTTGGAGATGAGGAATTCACATCTCCGAGCGAGTAGTTCCTGTGCTGCCCTGGCACAGGTATCAGTTCGTGTGGGCTCAGCCAAGAGACACTTTTTTTTTTTTTGCACCTTTTCCATGTGTTCAGGTTGTGTCTAGGATTTGCCTTCACTCCTGCTGACAGCTGAAGAGCTGGGCATATGGTTTTTCCAAGATGCTTAGGGCTGTCACTGATATGTTCCTCCTGCTTGTCCCCAAACGTTTTGTAGTGGTCTGTGGAGTTTTTTGGGTATCCACCTCTGAATGTCCTTCACACAGTGCTGCATCCTTTTCCATGGAAAGGTTCTCCTTTGGCCAGTGGGGTGATGAAAGGTGGTGAGAGCAAATGGGGCAGGCGGAGGGATGGAAGCTGAGGGTTTAAACTGCTCTTTCTGGCAACATTCCTGATCCCAGGCCTTTATCAGAGATGCTCTATGTCCTTCCCTTGCGAGGGATGGTGGGGAGGCTGGCAGGAATGAGGAGGAGATGGGAGAACACTGGTGTGAGACAGGGGACACGGGGAGCTGAGCTGTGGCCCATCAGGCAGGTGGGCAGGCATGAGGGCAAGACATGCCTCCTCCTGCTGCCTCCCAGCAGTGTGCCAGCCAGTCCAGGTGTCTTCTGGAGGAGGGCAGTTTGCTTTTGCCTTTGGAGAGTATGGTTTAAAGACAAGGCTGGTGCAGAAGAGCAGGCATGGCAGCTCTGGGAACTCTGGCAGGTGGCTGGGGCTTGCTGCAGTGGTCCTTCCCCTCAGTGCTGACCCGTGACTCCTGCAAGAGCAACTGGCCACACACATCACGCTGCATAACCTCATTGAAGATGCCAAAAAAGCACGCAGCTGGCAGAGAGTAATTGCATAAACAGGGCTGGTGTTTACCCTGTGATTTAGGCCTTGTCCTAAGCAAGCACTGCTCCATCATTCCCTTTGGAAACCTCTGTGAGCAGAAGTTATTTACTGTCTGTTAACCTGAGCAGCTACACAAGTCCCATTTGGCTTGGTAATTACTTTAGTGCCTACAATTCATTCTGAAGAAGCAAATGATGAGAGCAAAATACCAACATCACCTTTCAGTAGAAGTAATTACTGGGTCAGGAGAGCTGCTTTGCTTTCACAACCCAGTGCCTGTGAAAAGCACACAGACGTGACCAGCCATGCTTGCCTGTGGCTTCGAGAGTGTTGGAGCTTGACTTGCACTCATCCTGGAGGGTGCTGAGCACCCACAGGGAGAGTGAAATTGGCAGTGTGGCTGGCCAAAAGCAGCACAGGGTGTGGGGAAAGGCCAAGTTTGTCTGAGAGCAGCCAATGGATCATATTAACACCTTTGGCTGCCAGAGTCTCTTAGTTACTTGCTCTGCCACACATCCCCTTGCATTGGCAGGTGGAAATTTTACTGCCTCTGGGACTCTACAGACGTGGTCATGCTGCAACAAAATCAGCCACATCCTACCCTTTCTCTTTTTGCCTGGTGGCATGTTTCTAGCCTGGAGCTTGACAGTCACACACTGCTGGTGGTGCCATTCTGACTGGCTGTGTGGCCCCATCCTGACCTTGCATGGCACACAGGCAGGAGCGGGGGCAGGACCCTGGGAGCACATGCACCTCACCAGGAGGTGCAGGGAGAGCCCTCCAGGTGAGGGCAGTGCTTGCCTGGGACCCATCTCTGGGAGCTGGTGTTTGAGTTCAGCTGTCAGAGCAGGATCTCCCAGACATCGCAGGGAAGGTTTATCTGGGGACAGCTCAACAGATGCTACATCAAACACAGGGAGGAGCAACATCCCTGGGAATGTGGAGACTTTCCTCCTCCTCAGTGCTGGCTGAGCTGTGTTGAGGCACATGGGCCTGAAATGTCCACCTGGACTGGGGCATGGGCAGGCAGCTGTTGAGAGCAGCCCAACCTCCCAGTGTGCTCAGTTGACCTCACCTCAGATCTGCTTTGGCACCCATGGACCCTGCCCTGGTAATACATCCCTTGCATCCTCCCTTTTAATTAGCTGTGGCTTAAATTACTACAAGTCACCGTGAGCAACAGCGGGAGCAGCTCCACATAATGAGAAGACACAAGCAGGAAGAGCTGCTAAGTACCTCGGGGGCACACGCATGGCTGTCCCCAAGCCTAGGGCAAGCCAGCACTGACTAGGGACCCAGCACAGGAGCAGCTCCTGGACCCAGAAGGGTGGGTTGCACTGCAGCTTTGTCCCTGGGAGGTTTCCTGCATCCCCCTGAGGGTGGAGTGGGCTGCGAGCCCCAGCTGTACCAGCCTGAGGCACCACGGAGATGGAGCAGGGGGAAAGGCGTGAGATGGGGCAAGAGCAGGTGTGCAAAGGCCCTGTCAGTGGCTGAAACACAGTGAAGGCAAACCAATGAGTAAAGGAGAGATGGGAGACAATTGGAGGGGAGAGAAGGGTTTTCCATAGAGAATATGCAGGAGCAGTACTGGATCCATCAGGAATCATTACAAACTTTATTTCTCTGTGCATTGTGTACCATTGATAAGGATCATCACAATTAGTGGACTCACTGCCTATAGTGGTGGGCAATACACACAAAGAAAAAAAAAATGAAGCCAAACAGATGAAAATGAAATCATTGTACATAAAGGTAATCATAAACCTGAACAACCTGCACCTGTGTTTGATTCTTCTCCCAAAACAATGAGAAACAAAAAGAAAACCCCCAAACCCAACCAAAAGTGAAAAAAAGGCTTGAGAAGAAAAAAAAGAAACCCACAACTTCATACACCTAGAGAAAATCTTACAGCAGGTTAATTAAAATTTCCACAGATAGTTCAAAATGAGTACAAATACCCCCAGCCAGCTGGTTATGGTACAAGCATCAGACATGGTTTTCAGCTGAGTGGGAAGAGTTCACCATGGACATGCAGGCTGGGAGTTTGCCTGGCTGGAATGTTAAGAAGCCTGGCAAATGGCATAGGGTAAGAAGACATCTCTCAACACCAGTGCACAGTGTCTCCCCTCTGCTGTGCCATGGGGAGCTCTACACCCACACTTCCCTGACTTGGCTCTCTACTCCAACCTGCACTACTAGCAATGTGGGGTGATGCCGAGTTACATCTCCCTGTCTCATCCTTCCCAGTGATTTCGGATTTCAAGAGTGCAAAATGTGGCCTTCTCCTTGGGGGATGCTTACTGGTTACACTCAGCAGAGTGGGAGATCTTGTTATGGCCCTTCAGCCCTTATGCTCAATTGTTCTGCCTCCAAATGGCTGTGGGAAAGGACCAGCTTTGGGGACTGATCCTGATGGCTTAACACTCAGAAACAGGGGCTGTCAGTAGACCTCTGGGGATACAGGGAATAGCAGGGGACCAAGGGATTTTGAGGCAGCCACTGAATATAAAAGCAGAGGCATGGGAGGTGCTGGGAGTCAGCCACGCTTGTCCCCCTTGGACTGCTCATCCCACTCAGACTCCGTGGAACCTTGTGTAAAACCTTGTGTGGACAGTGCAGGCCTTCACGCTGGCTTCAGCACATCAGAGGACCCTGACCACACAGGTAGACAGAGCCTGCAGTCTCAGAGTGTGGGTTTTCCTCCCCTGAAAACCTACATCTGCATGGCTGTTATTGCTTCTTACGGACCCACGTAACAAGCAATAAGTGGGGACAGCTTTCCATCCTTTTACCCCCGCTAAGAGGAAACCAACAAGCAAGCAAAAAAACCCTACGGCAAAACTAAACTAATTAAAAATAAATAAAACCCAGTGAAAAGAAAAACGCTTGTATCTGCAATGCTCAACCCACACGGTTGGAAGGACTATCGCTATAGGTTGCTATATACAGACAGATTTCATTTCATTCATGCAAATGTTACAAGTACCACGACAGCATGCCCGAGGAGGTGGAGGAAGTGGGAGGAGAGCCCCCGCCACCCTTGCACAGCCTCGGCTTAGGACACTGGACACAAGGTTGTGGCTGTGCATCCCCAAAGCATGGAGAGGGAAAGGTGAGGGGCATGTGGGTGGGAAATGCTAGTTGTACACACGCCAAAAACAAAACAAAAGAACCAACCCCAAATCAATGACGAAAACGGTTTGTGTTCTATCCTTAGAAAGCTCCCAGTTTCCCCTTGTCTTCAGTTCGGTCTCTTGCTTCTCTCCAACAGGGCCAGAGGGGATGCTCCTGAGTGGATGCTCCCGAGTGGCGAAGGCAGGTGGATGGCGGTTGGAGATCAGAACCCCTGCTTTCCTCTCCTTCCCTTCCCACTGCTCTGTTTCTCACCAGCCACACTGGCCTCCCTCGTGCTGACGCACCCCGGTCACCTTCACATCCATCTTCCCGGGTGGCCAGCGGGTGGGAGTCAGCAGTGGGAAGGGGCTTGGTGGCTCAGCTGCTCCTGTTGGTACAGTTGCAGAAAGGGCCCTGCCGCCTGGCTCCTGGCTGGGGCTGCTGCCTGGGGAGGGGTCCTGCTGGCTTTGGGGTCCTGCCTAGTTCAAAGGATGCTCCAAAGCCGCTTTCCGTCAGCAGGTGTGTGAACATGGCAAATCTCTTTTATTCTTTCTCTGTTCATTATACACAGCATCATATCTATATCTATACCTATATATCACTCTATATAGATATATATAGATATACATATATTTACTATCTCTGATTGTCCCTTTAGAAGCCCTTTATGTGGCAGTAGGCTTCGAGAGATGAGAAGAATATGTACAAGAGCCACAGGAGGATAAAGAGTGAGGATGTGAGCAGCTTGGAAGTCCGCGGCCCGCCCAGCTCACCTCCAATCTCGGGTCTCCGCCGGTACAGCAGCACACCCACACTGATAAAAGCAAAAATGGTGAAGAGGGTGACAGAGAAGGCCAGTGTGCCAGGTGAGACGTGGAAGGCTTGTCCGTGTGCCGCGTGGTAGATGGCTGCGATGGACCAGGCTACCCCAATGCCCAGGAAAACGTTCACAGCATTGCTCCCGGTGACGTTCCCGATGGAGGCGTCTGCATACTGGTCCTGTGTTGCTGCTACTTTGCTGGCAAATGTGTCTGCAAAGAGAAGATGGAGAGAAACCCTCAGGAAACATCCAGGTAAGGATGGAGAGCAGCAGGCAGCCTGGGGACAAATGTCAATGGCAACACCTGGGGAAAGAAGAAAATGGGTAAGGGGATAGGGCACAGCCCACCTATGGGCACTCCCAAGGACAGGCACAACTGGCCAGAGCTAAAGTGACAGTCAGGGTCCAGAAATGCACAGGAGGGAAATCTCAATGTTCAGAATGGCCTCAGATGTTCCACAGTTCTTCATGCAAGAGACAACACTGTATTTGCCTCTTCTCCCACATCCACTAATTTGTTCACTTGCAAAAGAACTAGAAAGGCTGGAAAAGCTTTGTGGAGCCACAATAGGTTGTGTCTACCCTTCAGGTTCCCTGAAGCTTTTTAATTTGTGTTTCTGAGTTTGCTTTAATGGTGTGTCTCTGGCATCTTTTGCCTCACTGAAGTCCAGTGACCACTGACACTTTGGTAACCAGTGGTGATCTTTGACCCTTTGAGAAGGAAAGCCATGTGGGTGGGTGCATGCTTGCCCAGGTGCTCCGCTGGCTTTCATACTAGTGATAAAACTTGGCTGACCTTTTATATGGAAAACGTTGTGTCAAGCAGACCAGCATGACTTTGCTCTGCACCATAGGGAAGTGCTGATTTTACATACTAACCCACTCTGGATCTGCAGGGGGAGGCAGCAGGAGGGATTAGCCTCTGGGTTCTGTCCAGGTGAGTGCTCTCAGCTAACAAAGAGAAGAGGAATCTCTGACATATCTGTACTCCCAGATCACCTTGGGCACAGGCATCTGAGTGAGGCTTAGAAAAAGAAAACACTGAGGTCAAATTTCATGTGTTTTAATTTGACAGAATTTTCTTTCTACTCATTCCCAGCAGGGCTCCAAGGTGAGACGGCCAACTGCAGCTTAGCACAAAGATCCAGTTCCATGTAACAGGAGAGGATGTGCACATATGAGCACAGCAAGAAGGTCCATTTGAAGCTGGGAAATAAAAAGACTGCTGTATTAAAAAAAAAAAAAAAGCTGCCACGGAAATGCACTTGATTGCTAAGAGAAGGGAAAGACCTTTCCCTTGGTTCTCAGCCTTGGTCAGGGTGCAGTAACACAGTTGTGGGACAGTGTTCTTGCCCCTGTGGCTCTCCAGCTGCCCGTGTGGGAGAAGGGATGGGGCACACTGCCAGCACCAGCCACAGTGTGGAAACAACCACATGCACTTCCACAAGCTTGAGCAGCACTTACAATGTAGAGAAAGTCCCTGTCAGTCTTGATTTCACTGCAGGCTCCTCTGATGCCTGCCTGTCTCCTGGAAAGCTGGTGTGGAGGAGCCCAGCTAGTACCCAGCTGACACAACACGGTCTGGGAGCCAGCTGGAACAAGAGTACTTGAATGTATTCTAAAAAGAACTTCTTAAATGCCATCTTTTGTCGACAAAAGCAGGAGGGAAGATTTTCACTGTCAAGGGGGTGAAGCAGCCCTGCAAACCTTCAGTCTAAAAGCTCTGCTACCAGAGCTCCCAAAAATGCTCCTTCTTCTGTTCCTTGCCCTGAATCTGTTCTTCATTTTAGTTCTGCTGCTTCTTCCTTTTGCCTTTGATAACATTAGGACAATGTCAGGATCTCTGAGCACCTGAGGGCTGGTAACTGGAAGTTTGAAGGTGGTCAGGGAAGGTGTGAGGGATGGTTGGGTTGGGTTGCCCCTTGTCCAAGAACCAGGCTTCTGCCTAGCCAGCCCATGGAAGGTGAGTGAAAGACATAGGCTTTCTCACACAAGCTAACATGGGAATTTCCAGAGCAACCATGCCACTGGGACCATCCTCTCCAGTGCACCAGTTCATGGGGCCCTTTGCTGAGCCAGTGGAAAAAAAGGTGGGTTGCAGTAAGGCAGTGTGCATTGGAAGTGGCATGCAGGCATGGAAACTTGAGTTTTTCCCTCTCGCTGACCAGTCCTCAGTCCCTGCTGCCTTCTGAAGCGGAGTGCCCATTTGAGCAGGCATATCATCAAATACTTGTAGGGCTGGGGCCTTCTAGAGGCTTCATGAGTTGCATTTCCAGCAGTTCCCCCAACTTAGAAACCTCACCTTGATCCATCTGATTCTGGTGTCACACAAAGGTGTCTGTGCTGGACAGTGCACCCTGGGTATGGACTAGCACCTGGGACCAAGGCTAAAACACCAGATGCTTCAAAAAAAAGTGCAGGGCTGCCAACACAGGCAGCATTTTAATCAAAGACCAATTTCCTGCTCTGAAAGTGGATGCCATGGAGGCTGTCCACAGAAACAGACACTTCACAGTCCTTGTAAGAGGAAGGTCCTTGAAATAATTTTCATGAGACTGAATCCACGTCCTGGTTCTATCCTCCTGGCCCACCTGAGGCTGAAAAACAACTTCCACATACACCTCAAATCTGTCTTTCAGGGTCCTGCAGAGCACAAGCCCAAACCCAGACCCAGACTGGACAGAGGTGGACCTTTACAATAACCCCTTGTGGCTGTCCTTACCTGGCACTGATGTCCCCAGTGCGACAAACACGACTGCAGTGACCGAGTCCTTCAGGCCAATGGTGCAGCCAAAGTGGGATGCCAGGTCGCCAATGAAAGCTGTCAGGAGGCCAATCATGAGGATGGAAACAACAAAGCAAGCCCAGCCATTCCAGTAGTCTGTCGGGGGCACGAAGGCAAAAAGGACCTTCCAGAAGACGGTCAGAAAGTGCATCACATAGTCAAAGCAGGAGGGCAGCTTCTCCTCCCCACATTCATCGTCATCGTCATCTTCCCCTGGAGAAAACCAGCAATGCCTGATTAGACTTGCCCATCCTGGGGGAGGCTGGGAAAGGTCCTGTGCACACTGCAGTCCCCAAAGTGCTATCTCTCATTATTTGGCCCTAGAAGGTGTTGATTTTGAAACATCATACTTTCTGGGCAATCAGCAGAGGGGCTCAATGGCCTTTCCTTGTCCCTTCCCACAGCACAGAAAGACCCTCCCAAAGGCATTGGTATTGATAAACCACCTGCACTTCAAAAAATGCAGAGCCTCATGCCAGCACCTGTGACTGATTTTAACCATGAGATGCTGGCTGGAGCCGATTAGGGCATGTGAACCCACCGAGAGCAACATGTGTCTCATGGAGATTCCCCTCAGGAAGCTGCTTTTCACCTACTTTCACAAGTGTCAGCTGGTTTTGGTGGTTGCTAAGCTGCTAGCTCTGGCACATTACCTTACCTTTTCTGCAAACCAGGATCCAGCCATGGATTTTTGTCTGCCCTAAAACCTCACTGGTCCATCACTGCTGACTGTCCTTTCCTGTTGCATTTCCCTGCTCCTTCACAAGCCTTCCTATAAGCTCTATCTGCCCGTTCCTTTATGTCTGGTCTGACCCAGGTCAGTGGGCACTCTCTGCACAAAAAAAAAACCACTTTCCCATTTGTACTCCTTCCAGGTAGTTTTCAAGCACCCCTGGTCATGAGCCAGTTATGGGACATCATTTGTCACAGCAAAAAGGCACTTTCCTTCTCTTTATTTTCTGTCTCTGAACCAGGTCAGTACTTCACTTTTATTGCTAATCCCTTGCAGGGGTTATTTTCTCAGTGTAAGCCTGCCAGCAGGTACATTGTGTGGGTCAGACCCTGCCTCTCCTGGTGCTATGCTGGGTACTCAGCCCCTCACAGTGCACCCCTGCAAGACCTGGTCTTTAGCGCAGACAAGGAACTGGGGATGAGTCCTCATGCCTGATGTCACAGGGACTCTTGAACCCTGTGGGGGTATGCTGCTGCAAGTCCCCAAAGGCTCTCAGGGAGTTACACATTCACAGCCATGGCCCCTGGACATGCAGGCTGACTCGTGCCCAAAAGCCCTCCTGTGGATGTTAGTGACAGAGTTCAGCAGACATCAGGCTGTCTTTGCCCCCGTCTCCTGGTTCCTTGGCCCTTTCTCCCCTACACTGTCCCAGTGCAACTTCATGTCATTGGTCCTGCCAGGACCATGGGGATCCAGAAAGGTGCCTTGGTTTCTCCCTTCCCTGCTCCAGGCATTGGCACCTCACCTGCCCCTGCAAAACCACTTGGCATCCAGCCTACAGGGAGTCCCCACTGTGTGGGGCTGACCCTGTCAGTGAGCCCATTGGGGCTGGTGACCTCTGGCCTGACTCCCAAAGCTCTGACAAGCCATATAGAGAGCCTTCTGGACAGCCTGTCCTCTGGGCAAGCTGCGTGGCAAACATGGAGCTTCCCCAGCCTGGCACAATGCCAGTGTGGTAGCATAGTCAAAAACTCCTCCTGCTCGCACTGGAACCACTCCCAGACATGAAAGGGAGGTGATGCTCTTCCAACTAAGTCAGTGAGAGCCTTCCTGCTGCCCTGAGGGAAAAATGATGCATTTCTATGCCATGAATGTCAGGGATTCCAAGGCCACTGCAAGTTGTGTTAAAGACATCCCTTGCATTCTGTTCAGTGACTTTTTGGTTGTCTTTGATACGTTTTTTTTTCCCCACAGAGGATGTGGACCTCCAGATCTCCCTGCAGGGCTGCTGGAAGGAGCTTCTTACCAATGGGAGGATGCAATATGTAGTCAAACCTTATCAGACAGGATGAGTGAATCTGGCTCTCCTTCCAGGGAGGACACCTCAGAGAAAAGGGGCCAAAACCCAGAATAGCCAGAAGCACCCAGTGAAACCTGCATCTCTGCTCTTCTCCACTGCAGTGGGCGAGGGGACAAGGTCCCATGGGGCTAAAGGGATGGTGACTCTGTGCTTGGGAAAAGCTGCTTCTCCCGGCAGCCAGAACGCCACCAGGCCAGCATTTGGAATGAGATCACGTTGCTTTTCTCTGCTCCACTGCTGGGCAGGGTGAACATTCATCCTTCCACATATTCCTCCATGATGCAGAAAGCTTGATGGAATAACAAAAAAAAAAAAGCCTCCCACGGGGTGAATAAAATGGCCTTGCTTGTACACTGTACCAATATGCGGCTATCAATCAACCCCATGTTCAGATGGTGGCTCTGTGCCACACAGAGTTACCGGGGGAAGCTGTTGGTGAGCTGACTGCTCTGTTGCTGCTCATAACAACAGCTGTTTCTGCCTCATCACAAAAGTGAAAACTCGTTTGAGGAATCAAGACATGGTATCCTTCCTGGGGAAGTGGAGGCCACGTGGACATTATCTTTGGGGGTTTACAACATTTGGCTAAATGAAGCCATGACCAGCCAAGAAAAATTCTAGTCAGCACCCTGTTAGGGTGCCGCCTTGCAGTCATTGTTTGTTTTCAAAGCACCTTTGCAGATATCTGTATCATAATTTGATGAAAGATTATATGTTGCTTGGCTTTAAAGCTTTAGACTCACTATGACAAAACCAGAAGCTAATCAGCAGCATGGTGTTATTATTTTGGCAGATACAACTATCTATTCCTGTGCACAGTCGTGAAGATAAGGAACAATTTTCCAGCCTGGAAAGCCTATGCTTCCTCGATGCACAAAGGCTGCTACTGGCAGGATACACTGTGATGTGCTCACGCTGTAATTCTACAGCAGATATTTTAATTCTGTGCCAAGATGCGTAGCAGCAGGACTGTTGTGGACCTAAATCTTTATAGAGGTGATGAAACAGACTGAAAAATGAACATGAGTGCCACTGTCATAACACTCATCCAGATCTGTCCATCATTTTGTTAAGCAGCAGTGATATCTCTCTTTTGAAGAGCTATCCAGATCCTGAGAAGGTGACTTGAAACGCAGAGTAAGGTTGGATGGTGACCTAGGGGTGCGTTCAGGCACAGGCTTGCCAAGCCCCAGGGTGTTTTTGCTGTGGAAGAAACTTTAGAGCTGTTGGGTGTACACTAAAGAATCTGTGGGTGAGAGGCTCGTGGACAGTGTGGAATGACATGGCAGGGTGTGGCACAGTTGTACCTGCACCTGCACTGCCCATCCACACGCCTGACCTCCTGCTGCTCCACCTCTAAGCCTCCCTGCAAACGCTGCCATAAGTTATTCACTGGGTGGGAAATGGGGTTTTAATGTTTCTTTTATCATCTGGGATGTTATGTTTTGAAGTGGGAATGTGTGACTCTCATCTGCTCTCGGAGGTGAGCTGCAGGGGAAAACTCAAACCCAACCTCCAGTGTTTAAGGCATTTTAACTTGCCTGGCATGAAGTTTGAGGAGCTAAAACCTGGGTGTGTCCAGAGCTCGGAAACAAACTGCTGTTCCCCATCTGCAAGGGAACAGCATCCACCACAACATGCCCCATTTATTAAATGTTTGTTAATCATCCTGTTAGCACTGGTCATGACCACACATTCAAGACATGGTGGCAACAGGGCTTTCACATAACTGCAGTCTTCTCATGTGTCACAGAAATGGGATCCAAGCATCAGTGATTATCTTTGCTTTAACATAGGATGCAATTAAATAATTGGTTCTGGCAGAGATTAGTTTAGCAATTCTGCCTACAAAACCTGCAGCAAGGATTGTCTTGCATGATATGTTCATGCTGTATCCAAAATAATGGGAGGCTCTTGCCTGGAGGCTCTGAGAAAATGCTACAAGAGAAGGGATCCCAATTTGAGGAGATAGATGCTGCCCTTGTTTTCAGAGGCAGAGGGTAAACTGTACGGCCATCACTTTTAATTACTCTTTGCTGGGCAGAGGTTACTTTGTACAGCTGAGTTCAAGGTAGGAAATGATAGTGTTCCCCCATGCATTTCAATGCACAATTAGCCAGATGAGCTCTAATTACCTTCCCCAGTGATTTAATTTAAACTGGTTGATTTTACCCTGATTTGTACACACACAGCCCAGGCTAGGCTGGCAGATTGAAACATTCAGCCAGTGAGTTATAGTGTCTCCAGCTGTTAAACCAACATCTGGAAGAGACTCATCTTCCACATATGTGGGAATCATAATATCTCCTATACTGGACATACTGCTCAACATGGCACTGGCATGTGCAAGAACCATACAACAGGGCATTTCTGAGGGAAAGGCAATTCTCCAAGACAGGGAAGATATGATCAGATATGGTCTGTGGTCTGCCACAGACCAACGTGCTGCTGCAGCTGTTGGGCTGCTGAGCCATAAACCTCCAGCCCCAGATGCCTGGAGCCACAGGAATTCCTGAAAGCAGAAGGTGTCAAGGGTCAGTTTTGGCTCACAGAGAGTGACTGTCAGGGCTGGGCATTCTCAGAACTGTGTTGTCCTCAGTGCAGCAGTACAGGGACAACCAGGGACGGGGAGCACTACTGCTTGGCACCAGCATCGTTTATGCCACTAAATTTCAGCACTGAGTTCACCTCCCAAATCTCTCTCGCTGAACTTACTTTCCCCCTCTGCCATGTGTTAACAGCCAGGGAGTTGCTTTGTCCGGTGCTACAGACACACTTAACGCAGAAGGTTTCCTACACCCTCTCCAAAGGGTTTAATCAGCTGTCTTATTTATGCAGTTACTGTAAATAACTCAGCAGCCTGTTCTGCCTCCTGCTGCTCCTCTACAGTCTGTATTACTGAGGCAGCCAAGCCGAGACATGAGCAAGGCTGATCGTAATTCACCTGGAGCTGTGGTCCAAACTCACCCGCGCTGACAGTAATAGCCTCAATAAACTGCTCCCTCCAGCTGTTTGTGCCAACCACAAGGGCCAGGTTCGTCTTCTTAATGAGCTTGTCCACTGTGTTCTGTGGATGGAGATGCAGAGGAGAGAATTAGGGGCTATCAGGCTGGAGATACTGGGCTAAACCCCACCCCCACAAGTGCTTACAGCCATGCGTTTATGGAACGAGTTTAGCAGATTGTAAGCTCATGTCGAGAGCCACAGCAGCAAAAACAAATATAAGTACTTGCAACTTCCCTTGCAGCGGCTAAAAAAGACCTTTTGAAAACTGCTCACCATGGAATTTTGAACCAGAGGCACGGTAAAGGTGGTCTGTTATTTTTTACTACTACAGGAAAACAGAAAATAATGAAATGGCCAGTTTTCAGGTTTTGGTCTAGGCATACGCATTCAAGGCAGCTGAGCTGCAAAACCATTACTTGCATTAGGGTATCAGCCCTTTGCACTGGGAATCCCAGGCCTGGGGCTTACTCAAGACTGCCTGCAAGTAGGACCTGCATGTAACACATCACTGAGAATGAGGTTATGCTTTGAAGCAATCTGCAGCATTTTGGAGCCTGGTCAGCTCTTTGGCTCACCAGACTGACATTCTTGTATAACAACCACAAACAGTCTGTGAGTGGGACAGAAAGTCCCTCAAGGACCATGACTGTGGGCTAAAATGGACAATGAGGATGCAAAGTTCATTTTAAGCCACTTCCATCTCACTGGAGTAACCCTCAGCCTTTCAGCCTTGGCTCAGCCACTTTCCAAAGTGTCCCTTGGTCCTGCTCTGAGACCTTGTGATGCCATGTGCTGCCTTGCTTTGCTGCAATACTATCAACATGTTCTTGCCAATGCTGAGGGTCCTGAGTCAGAAGGGAAGAAGGACAAGGACAGAAGATGTTGACAGTACCTTGAACTCGTAGGATTCCTCAATGATGATTTCAAGTTTGGTGTGCTCCCCCAGGACTGGGCGCCCCATCTCTGCGATTCGACGCTCTTCCTCCTCCTTGCTGGTCAGTGGCTGCTTTTCTTCGTTCTCCTCTGCAAAGCAAAGAGCCTGTCAGTGAATCAGGCCCCACTGGTCGCTCTCTGGATCTGGGTTCTTGTCAGAGGGGAAGGTCAGGAAGCCTCCAGGTGGGAGCGTGAGTGACAGAACAGTGGAAAAGGTTGTCATGGAGAAATAGACAGGATGGTTTTAGGTGGAAACACAAGCAAGAAGTCTGCAACTCATCTAACCTGAGGAGTCCTGTTTATCCTTAGTGCTGGGGAATAGCTTATTGCCTGGTACCTGCTGCCTCTCCCACAGGGATGCCAGGAAGAGGAAAGATAATCACAAAGGCAGCTCCATTTCCCAGCACTCCAGTTCTGCACTGGGGTATGGTCAGGACAATGCCATCAGCCTGTTAAAACAGGAGAGAGCTGCCAGCAGCCCTACGATTGAGACTCTTACAAAATCTTGGCTCTGCCTTTTTCTGAGCAGGCTTTGCCTCATAGAGGAAGCTGGCCGTCAACTCCTGTTGTGATGATGGGGCTGGAGGAAATAGTACTGGGCCATACAGGTGTGAGGCGTCATCCACAGGCCAGTGCCTGGCCCCAAGTCCTAAAACAGAAGGCAGCAGAGGGACCACAAGAGCAGTGAAGTAGGTCTGCACCTCCACTGATATCCCTGAAACTTCTGGGACATTGGGACTGCAGGTCATGGCTTTTGTCACTGTTCCTTGTGCAGACCCCACTGAACTCCCTTCCAGTCCACCCGAGGTTATCAGCAGAAAAATGCCAGGGCTAAAAATGACTGGAGTTAAATTGTCAGTAGGCAAACACCCCAGTCAGTCCACATGAGATTGACATGGCCCTCAGGTGTCACACTACAGGTACCTTGGATGGAGACCACGGTGCAAGGAAGAGGATGATCTCTAGCCTGGACCTTCCTGAAGACAGGTTTGCCTATCAAAGTGATCAGCAGGAGATCAGCAGGAGGGACTGCACACCCCGTGCAAACTGTCACCGTGCAGTTAGTAAACTATTCCTATGTCACACAGGGTTAGTGTTGCTCCCTTGCTGGTTGCCCCTCACCAGCACAGGTGGCACTGGGTTGCAGGAAAGCCCTTCTTCTCCTGCTGGTCAAAGGGATCCACCTCGTGGCCAAAGCCTCCTAAGCCTGAATTACTGTTTCCCGGGCTGCTGAGGGGCTGATTTGTGATGTGGGGGACCCGGACCTTCTTGTCCTGCAGTGTTCAGCCGAATGATGGATGCTGAGCTGGCTAGTGACAGATGAGCAAGCCCTGCTGCTGGATCTTGCTGGTGGGAAGGGCAGGGGCTAAAGCAGCCATGGGGTCCTGCCCCTCCCGCAGTGCTTGGGCATCCTGGTGGCTGCCTGGGGAGGACAGAGCCCTGTGCACACCTCTGGTGTGGGCAACAGGGAGGGGATGACTGGAACAAGTGGAGAAGCCCACCTTTCTCCAAGAGATGGAGTGGGGCTGCTTGTCACTTTGGGGGTGGCAGTTCACCCTCCCCGAGGTGGGGGTTAGGTGTGTGTGGCAGGCAGAGCACTCTGTGAGAGGACACAGTGTTAGAGGGACCGGCCGGGGCAGTGGGGCTACAGCTCAGCGCCTTCTTACCATTCCAGAGTTTCCCTTCAGGACAGAACAAAAGCAAAGAGGAAACCAAGAGGAAAGAGTGGGGTAAGCATATGGCTATTAAAAGAAGGGAAGTGGGGGACAGGGGAAGAGTAGAAATCC
Source organism: Formicarius rufipectus (assembly GCA_013399695.1). Taxonomy (NCBI): domain Eukaryota; kingdom Metazoa; phylum Chordata; class Aves; order Passeriformes; family Formicariidae; genus Formicarius; species Formicarius rufipectus. Next base: position 107,407 of record VXAU01005090.1, on the reverse strand, counting down.
ATACCTGTGATGGTGAAGCCACCTAAATGAAACCAAAAGTATCAGAGAGAGAGAGAGAATAAACGAGTATTAGCACTTGCACAGCAACACAGACACCATGCAGCCCACAGGGACGTGGTGGTCCTTCCCTGCCCCATGGCCCCGGAGTGTGGACGTGGAGGCTGCTTCCCAAAACACCCCAGGGATAGTGTGGGGAGACCAGAATACAGGCTTTTTAACCCACATCTGCAAGCTGCCAACTCCTCCCTGGAATCCAATATATGCTGTGGAAGGGATAAAACAAGTGTGAGTCTGCCCAGGGGCTGTGGGTGCTTCAGGGAATGAGGATGGCTTTGCTTCCCTCCTCAACTGCCCTATCCTGAAAATGGCCAGCAAGGAAATCCAAAGGCTGGGTAGGCTCTAAATCTCCCCAAGACTGGAGGCAAAGTTTGCACTCTCTTCAAAAAGGATTGGCTTAGCCAGCTTTCCTGTCCAGCTACAAGCATCCCTAAGTCTCCAGGAAATCCTGTTTCTGCCACGGCAGTGTAAGAGGTGGTGGGTTAATTTGCATGGCACAGGCTTGTATCTTGGGGTGTTGGCAGGTTTACTATGGCTGTAACAGCACCATCCCCCAAAAATCCTCCTTGCCACAGTGGGTTACTCTTTAATATTGGTGACTTTGGGTCTCTAAGAAAAGATGGGGCATTAGATACCTGAGCTTACTTATTGCTGACCAGCCTAAAAGAGAATTGCTGTGAGCAATGAAAAACATCAAGCAAAATCAATTGTCTTCCAAAAAACACACAAACTGGAAAAATGGAAAAGAAAAATGAATGCGCGCTTACCAAGCTCATTCAACAACAGGGCTGTGAAGGAGACAGAGACAAACACAGAAGAAGAAAAGTAAATGCATAATGAAATCAAAAGGGATATCCACAAAAAGACACCAGATCCCAGGGCAGAGATTTCAGATCCGTAAAGCTGCAGGATACCATTAGTGTTAAGAGAAAGGCACTAAAAATAAAGGAACAGAAAGGTTTCACGGGATTGTGGATTTAAAATAAAAAACATTGCAAACATGGGGTGAATATGGGATTAAAAGACACACTCCAAAAATTCATTTTCCCCCTTTGACTTTTTAGTGCAAGATCTTCCATTGGTCTCGGAGGCAGTTCTGCCCCAGGGGAGGACACAAGACGTCCCATGTGGAGCAGCTACTGGCTTTGACCTCCTCCAGCTACCTCATGGGGAGCAATAGCTCCAGTGTACAGCTGCACTTTTGGCATATACAATGAGAGAAGAAAAGTCTGTGGCAAGGCTTGGCTCAAGGATCCTGTTGCTCAAAATTTTAGGGCTCCAAAACAAAAGAAAAAGAGTCTTGCTTAGTGCACTGATGGATGTCAGGCCACTGACATGCAGACCCCACTGCAGCAACATGGCCCAGGGGTGACATTTCAGAGATGCCCTTGTCTCCGGGCTGCCAAGCACAACACTAGTCCTGCCTTGCTGCCTCTTGTACAAAAGCAAGTACACAAAACCAAGTTAAAAATAAAAAAAGACTGCATGGCCAAAGCAGCAAATAGCAGTTTTTAGAATTCTGACTTGCCCTCCAGCTACTGAGTTTGCAAAGCTGAGCTTTTCTCAGGTTTCCCTAGTTATCTTTGTAACCAGAAAGACGAGAAACTTTATTTCCTTTTATTTTTAGCTACAAATTTCAGGTGGGATCTCAAGAGTTGGTACCATAATTCTCCAACTTGGCCCTTTGCCCTTTCTGGACTTGCAAGGCTGAGCCCACAGCAGCCCCTGTGAAGTTAGGCGAGGCTGGAGCTGCCGAGTTGAGTTGTCCATGTGTAAATTTCTCCTGGCAACATTGTCTACGCTCCATAGATGCCACAAGCACCGTTTAAGGAACACAGACCCCACCTGCAGTGCCTGAGTCATGCCAGTGCGTCTGATTTTTTAGCCCAGCTTTTGCTAGCTAGTCACATAAACCGGGCAGGAAAGATAATAGAAGGGATGACGCAGCTGACCTAAACAGCTCCTGAGCTGAAGAGGAATGTGTCATGACCTACTCAGTGTGGGGACCACTGGGGGTCCTCTCTGTCCTGATCAAATAATACATTACAGCCCCATGCCTGCTGAAGGGACAAATGATGGCCCAGAAAGTTGAAAGCAGCTCTGAGGCAGACAGACCACTTGCAGCTGCCAATTTTCTACAAAGGCTTTAATAATGGTCCATACTTTAAGCGACTCTAAAACTGCTTCATGCCCAGCCACAAACAGTGTGCAGAACTAAGTGTTGCCATTAATTTTCACTCTCTTTCCTAGCTGAAAAAAAATGCATGGGAAAATAGGTGAACTCTGCTTTTTCGGGAAGTTTTGCAGTTGGTTCAGAAATGTGATGAAAGAGGAAATTGTTTTTATTATTCCTGTGAGAAGCTATTATCCAATGCAGATCCATGAAACTTCATTTGAGTATAACCTGATTTACCTAAACTGATTGCATCTCATGGCACTACCTCCTTGTGCTGTGATTTTTGGCTATTTTCAGATCCTAGTGGCAGTAAGAAAAGGCTAAAATTACTGCTCTGGCCATGCATTTTATTTCAAGTGGAAGCCATTTTATCTTCTGATAAAAATGACGCAGCGGTGCCTTTTTACCTGTCAAGACTGAATGTTCTACGTGATTAAATGGAGGCATGGCTGCGACGTGGCAGGGCAGTACTCTCAAAATGTCTCGGGGCCATGGTGGTGCTCACTGTCCCCTGCCCCGGGTGCTCTGGGGCCATCCTGGGAGCATACCTTGCTCCTTGGGGGGGGCCTGGTGGGTGAGACTGAATCCTCTCAAAATGACAGAGGAAAGAAAACAGAGCAAAAAGGTGCAGCGGCCAAGCTTTGAAGGAAGGAGGGCAAAACGGCCAGGAGCCAAAGTGCGAGGAGAAAGTAGTGTGAGAGTAGGGAGACACAGAGAAAGCGGACGGCAGCGTCTCGAGAGCTGGTCTGGTTTTACTCTCACACCTTTCACTCCTCGTCGTAGCCACACCGGATCCCCAAGCACAAGGAAGAAACTGCACTCTTTCTCATACTCCTCACGGTCAAGTACTCTAAGGGTAATGAATTTCCTGTGGGAACACAAGACAAAGGCAAACACATGATTGGCATCGCACACGCATGCAAGTTCATTTTTGGGTGCCGCGGTGACAGAGATGGTTGGGTGGGGGAAAGGGGCTGCACATCGCCCCTGGTGCATATAGGGAAGGGCAGGAGCATCCCCACCACCTGGCTGAGGTTGCACCTCAGTGGGCTGGGGAAAGGCTGCCTTCAGGGGGAACGGGAAGGGGTCTTGCTCCTGCCCTTTTCCATAGGCACCCGGGATGTGAGCTCCGTGTTGCAGGTGCCACACATGAGTGAGCCAGACAGGGACACACAGGCTGGGTTCAGCCCCGGAGCACGTCCCCCACCTTTCTTCTCACTCATCTCCACCAGCCGGGGCTCCCCGATCTCTAGGTAGAAGGTCTTGTTTTTCTCATACTCCTCATCATCTATCACCTTGATTGATACCGTTTTGCTGGAACAGAGAAGAAGAAATAGAGATTCAAGAGTAAGGGGGGTAAAGGGAGAAGGGGAAACAGGGAGCAGAAGGTAGAGGAGGAGAAAGAGGAGGCTGGAAACAGCAGGAGAAGGGGGCTGCAGACAGAAAACAGTGGTTTTGGTAGCACAGGCTGGAGGGACAGCACAGCCAAAAGCAAAGGGCAGGAGCTGATGGGCCAAGCTTGCCTCAGGAGGAGCACGGACCACAGGGTCAGAGCACCAGCAGGTTGCAGGGTGCCATCCCCCCATGGCATGGACACAGGCCGTGGCTGGACATGACACAGCCTGGGCCAACCTTCCCTAGAAGTGCCTTAGCATGGGGGCAGCAAGACACATCCATTTCCAAAAACCTAGGGTGTAGAATAGCTCCTTGACAGCTTGCACACATTGCATAGGCACAAGAACTGGGAACAAGCATGCACCAAGCGTCTGAAAGCATGATGCACTGCTCAAGCTTGTGCATGGAAGAGGCTCTGTCTTGTCAGGCACAGCAGATCCATGCACAGCATCATGATGAGCTGCTCAGTTTGGGCCTTGGAGGCTGTAATTCACAAGCTTGAAAGGGATTTTGGACCTAGGACTTTTTCTGTGAAGGGAATGTAAAAGGAAAAATGTTTCTGGTTAGGGCATAGTGGTGGAAAGCTTCTTTAAAATTTACTTTCTAAATTTTACAAGCAGCACATCCTTTCACAAGCCTTCAAGGATTAGTTCTCTCTTGTTTAAGATTTGAGCAGCAACACTCTCACAGGACCTGAGGTTGCTGAATTTGCCCTTGCAGCATCATCAGGACAGGTCCAAAGACAGAGTCTCTGGTCAGAGCACAGCCACAAGCACACACCATGGAAAATGAAAGCCTTGCAGGAGGCTGTGGCCACCAGCAGAGAGGTTTGCTCCTTGAGGCACCGAATAAAGTGAAAATTGCTTTACCAGGGAAAAAAAAAAATCAGCATGGAAGAAGTTTTTCAGCTCTTTTCAGGGAATCCAGAAACACCCAGCTGAAAACTGCTCACCAGAAGGTGACCACATCTGTGGTACAAGGGATATGGTGTGGTGGGGGCTGTGCTACTGGGGTCCTTTCTACAAAGCAAAATCCTTACAAGGACAACATATGAGACAGAAGTCCAGCAGTCTGTGATCCTCCCTGGAGTGCTCTGCCCACGGTCATGCACACACAGCACAGCTGCTGGGACAGGATCTTTGCCTGGCTCTGACCTTGTCCCAGACAAGAAATAAGAAGGAACAACAACACAAAAAAACCACAGTGCAGTAACTGACTGTAGTGCTTGCTGCCAACCTTCTGGCTGGGCTTGATTCCCCCCAACACTTGACAGCACTGCCCTCCCGTGAATGCTCTTACTTAAGGAAGCTTCCCGGTTGTGCTCTCTCTGCCCAAGCCCATGTGTTCTGCCCTTCGAAGAAATGTTTCTTGTCCTATCCCTAGCTCCTCTGCACTTTCCAAGAGCAGCCAGTACAAGCTGAAGCAGCCCCAAGGCTGCTCTAATATATGATCAAGGAGGTTCTGCTGTTCCTGGCAGGTCCCAGCCCTGAAAACCCATAAACATGGAAGAAAGCCACGCTCTAGGGGAATGAAATTCAGGCCATGCTGCTGTAATTTCTGGCTTTCTCCCCTCCTTGCACATCTGCACTGGCCACCCAGAGCCCCTCTGTTAAGCTGACAAGTATTTGGCAGCAGAGTCAACATTTTCTACTCATTCAGGGTAAACACCACAAGCACTCAGAGGAACAGCCAGGATGATTTCTTGTGCTGTTTGCTGTGAGTCAGGAGTGTATTAAGTTTGCCCTTCATGCTTATAATGAAACCATTTACTCAAGAGCAAGTGATGGCTGTGAAAAGTGTAACAATGCAGCACCGCTCAGACTAATTGTATTTTATAATGAATAACTGTAATAATTTGTTCAGTTTGTAATTATTGCTGCAAAATGGTTCCCAAGCATGCAGCTGATCTTTCTCTGCGTTGATGAGTTAGGGGAAATTATCATGTATTAAAAAACTAACGAAGGATATAAAAATGTTCTCAGCTAAGCTTTCAAAGAGAACCTGACAGAATTACCAGAATGGCACAATTCCAGAAACATTACTAAAAAAAAATCAATAATTTTCCTGACAACTCCCATTAAAATGTACAATGCATCCTGCCCTTGTATATGAAAAAAATAACCTTTTTCAGGAAAGTTAATTAAAAGAGATGCCTTCCTAAAGTTTGAGGACAGCAGAGGTATCAAGACATGAACGGCCTATGGGTGTGCTCTGGCTTGCTGTGTGTGGCATTCCTCAAAGCCCCACAAAATAATTCTCTCTCATGAAAAGAAACACGGGTGCCAATTAAAAAGGCTGTTTCTGATGCTTAGCCCCAACACCAATAGGACTTCCTTGAATAATGCAGAATAATGGGGCTTAAACTGCCACTGCCAGGAGGTGGTGTTATTATGCAGTGTTCCAAGTGATCATTCTAGGGTGCAAACAAATGCCCTGTGTTGGGCAGACATGTGCCCTGCTGCTGCTCCTGCTGTAGAAGGCTGTTAGGAAAAAGAGTAGGCAGAACAAATGGCAAGTCTGCTCTCTGTATGAATCTCCAATGAGCAAGAATTGCTGAGGCAAATTGTCCCTGGGATGAGACTGCAATCCCAGAGAAAAGGATTACCTCCTAATGGTGTTTGAGAAACAGCAAGGATATGAAAATAACACAGGCTATTCTTAGAGCATGCCTGATCTGCATCACACAGTCTTTTGCCTGCTACAAAGCCCCTCCGCAGGGTCCTGCATGCATGTGGCCATGTGGCAGGGTTTGATCAGTGGAGGAGGATCAGGCAACTGCACAATTTATTCTGCCTTAGACTAAGGACTGCTTTCAACAGCAAACTAGGACGTGCACTGATATCACCCTGCTCTTGATGGACCCTTCAGTATGGTGCCTGCTTCTCCCTCCTCTCCCAGGCAGAGATCTGCTCTAGAGCTGTGGTTGTGAGGATGTGAGCAGCAAGAAGCTACCATGGGGTTGTCTGTGCAGGCTGTGGAATGCAGCCTTTTCTTCCCAGTGGTCCCACCTAGTCCTGTGCTCCTGCTGCATTTGGGGTCCTGTTGTGCCAGCCTGCTCCCAGCAGTCCTCTTTTGCAGAGGCATGTGCTGCTGCATGGGGCTGTTTTCCTGTGTTACAAGACAAGGTGGGAATGAGGCAGAAGTGGTGCCTGGAAGGGCCAGGATGGCTTGTTAAGGCTCACAAAGCAATGTGGAACAACCACACTGCTGAGCTGCCCCCTGACTTTCCCAGCTGGACACAGTTGGGATGAAGAGACCCAAAGTCCCAACAGCACAAGTACATGTTGAAATTTGCATTTAAATTGCATTTAAAATATCTCTCTCCTGAGGTTCTGCTGGGATAGTGTTTGTATAACAGAAAACAAAGGGACACTGATTCACCCTGAAACCCTTAGTGCTCAGTCATTGTAGGGCCAGGAACCAGGAGTCCCAAATCCATGAGAAAAATGGAAAAATCAGAAGATTAAATCAGCCTCTAATCCATTAAACATTTTCTTCTCCTTGCAAGAATCTGGGGCCAATCTAGATGATGTTTCTAAGATGTCCCTTCCAGACAGAGATCTAGAATCTGCTTTGATTTGGGGCTGACAGTGTGTTTGTGCCATTATCTAATGTCTCCAGGAGCTGGGTATTTGAGCCAAACACTCAAGATCTCATGACTGGGCAAGATCAGAGCCCTTGACAAGGCTGAATTTTTTTCGCCCTGTTTTGACCCTCAGTCACACTGCAAGTGGAAAAGACCAATTTCTGGAGAATCTCTCCAACACATTTGGATGTACAGGGATAGAGGTCCTGTGTTAGTGCAAACCACCAGCCTGGATGTAACTCCCTTGCCCACTGCAGGGACCCCCGTTGATACAATGGGGCAAGTTCTCAGCAAAGCACAGCTGCTGCTGGGGTTGTCCTGCTATTTGAGTCAGATCCATTTCACCTGAGCTAAAGAATCCTGCTCTGGCATGGAGACTGAGGGAATTCAATGGCCCATCCAACTGTCTGCATTTCTGTACCAGAAATTGCACTTTCCCTGAATCTGTAGTCAAAATAATTGCTGAGGGAATGAGTTTCATCTCATTTCCCTGTACTGGAAACCAAAGAACATCTTGTAGAACTGCAGCTCCAGCTCTTCTCCACTTGCAGATAACCAGCAGCAACAACAGAAGGATGGTAACTCCATGAACATGGCATGCAAAGCTCTGCCCTCACTCCAAGTCCAGTGCTCTCCATCAGGACTTGGTTTTCATTTCAAACCATGCTATTTCATTCCAACTGTAAGGGTCTTTTATCAGAACGTGTCCACACAACGCTTAGTTACAATAGCCCATGGAAAAGTCCTCTTGGCTGGTGATGGTGCACCAAGAGAAGAGCCGATACACCCCAACAGACCCAGTGACCATCCAGCACAGCCTCTTCTTGCAGTAACTGCCAAGAGCACCTTGGAGTAGGTGGACAGGCACACAGACATTATTTCCAACTGATGCTTTCCCAGCCCCAGATATCCTTGCCTCAGGGGTTTCCCTGTAAGACCAGGTTTCTGTGTACTTAGCTATGCTCTACACATTTCCCACATTGCACTTTCAGCTTGTGTAAGCTTTTGGCATTTGCAGTACCCTGTGTGCCAGGGAGAGCAGTGTGATTGCTCATGCCAGTGCAGTGTCATGGACAGCAAAGGAAGTGATGTGCACTTGGCACAAGCATGCCAGCCCACCTGCCATTTTCTGGGCACATCTCTGGAAAGGGCAAGAGAGGGCATCCAGATGTCCTATCAGGACAGGGTTGCATGTCCCCTGTCAATGGGGAAGCAAACTGGCTTGATACAATGGCAAAGGCAGGGCAAGAAGAGAGCTAACACTTAGTGCAAAATGCCAGCTGGGGAAGGCACTTGCTGTAGCTTTGATGTTGGCCCCCTCTGAGAAGAAGTTGCACCAGAGACCTTCTAATCCAGACACTTTCCAATCCAGAGATCTTGCCCAACTCAACTCTGCTGTGTGCCTAGGTCAGAGTTGTTGCAGCTAAGAAATCATTGTTGTGCCCAGACCACCCACGAGCCAGAGCTGGAATAGTTAAGAAGTGTGGCAGGTAGTCAGTAATACTATCTCCAGTGTGCCAGGAAAACTATAATCTTTAAACACAGAACCAACCAGCTGTTAACAAGCTTGCCCATGAGAACATGGCATGCTGTTGCTGTCTGGACAGACACTTATTCCTGAATCAATAGAGGGAATGATGCACTTACGCAGCTTGTCACCCATCCAGCTTCCACTGATCACCCAGGAGAACTACATGAATAGCTTGGAGGACTTTCAACTGCCCATTTGTAGTTATAACATCCAGGATAGGCAGTCAGCAGTGGAGTCCTGGTGCTGCCAACCCTGACATCCCAACAGACAAGCATTTCCCATGCAGAGAGCCATCAGTTATGGTGAGAGAATAGCCATGAGGGATACATGCTCTGGAGATGGCATTTCAAAGCCACATCCCTCGGTGCTGCCTGTTCTAGCAAGGATTTCCAGACTCCTGCAGAAACCTGCCACATTGATTTCTCATACATCTGCCTGTCAGTCAGTCATTTAATTAGCTGAAGTTAAAACCTGACATGAGAGATGGGTATGTGGCTTGGGAACCTCCCTGCCTCGCACAACTCATGTGATCCCTGGGCACTGGGCAGTGGCTACACAGAGGGGCAAGAAGGCTGCAGCAGGGCACCACAGGGGAAAAAAAAAAGCTCCCAAATTGTCACCAGAGCCCAGCACCACCAGAGCCAAAGGCCAGGGCCATGCCAATGGGCCACAGCCACAGTGAGGAGCTTGGACCAGACCCCAGGGCATGGCTGGAGCCAACCACCAAGAGCAAGGCAGCTATTCCCCTTGCTATCCCCACCTTTGCTACACTCTGCTCTCCATCCTTCTGATGTCCTTATCTGCTCTGTGAGCCTCCCCGGAGACTGCAGGGGCTGAAGGCCCCATCTGTGCTGTTATGGATGCAAAGAGACCTTGCTGCTCCTGGGTCTGTCTCTGCAGCACACAGCTCAGCTGACCGAGGCACCAGGGAGCGCTTCAGTGCACTTAGCAGCTTCACTGCTCAAATTCATGACAGCTACTTGAGGAAGGAAGTTGTCTTGTTGCTGGGATGGAAAAGGAGCTGATAGGGCTTTTCTTCTACCCGTTAACAACAAAAATGCATATTATGGTAAGAAGATGGCAGCCACACATACAGAGAAACTCAGAGGTCTGTGGTGGAGGCGTTTGTCCCAGACACAGGGAATATGAGTGTGGCAAGGGACATAGGACAGAGCAGTGCAATGCCTGCTCAGCTAGCACAGGGATAAACCTTCCTGTGGGACAGAAGAAGTGCAAAAATGGCCTAGATTATGTGAATGACCTTGTGTCACACATGATTTTAACTATTACCCAGTGGTCTCTGACAGAGGAGAGGGTTCATTAGGGTTTGTGTCCCCACTGATGAATTCCCATCTGTGTATGATGTGCCATGAGTCACCTGTGCAGGATCCTTTGCGAACCAAGCGTTGCTGACATGAAATGTCTGTACTTAATGAAAATTTTGCCTGCAGCACGCTGCAAACATGACAGGGAGGGAAAAGGAAAACCTGCCTGAAATGAAGCGTGACGCACACTTTGGGAAGCGTGGATGTGAGCTGATGTGATGTGGCAGCTTGGTTTGCTGGTCCAGCAGCCCAGCTCTGCATGGGGCTGCACAGTCCAATACCTCCCAAAAGTGTGATTGAGCTCAACTGTTGCAGAATGCAGAAAATTGGATATTCTGTGAATATTCTGTGAACAATTCATTGTGCAGTTCCCAGGAAAAATAGGCCTGTGTTTACAGATTTCAAGAGAGCAGTTCACAACCTTGGAGTGAGAATTTATCTATAAAATGGACACCTGCTGTTACTCCCCAAATTCCTTCAGAGAGCCATCATGGGATGAGTTCTTCAGGAGGAGTTAATTAACATTAACACCAATGAACGGCGGACTTTAGTTGGCCTGAGAATGAACAGTTCTAAGCTGACCAATCATTTGATATAATAATGTAACTGAAAAGCACAGATTATAAATACAGTGTGGGATATGTTAATAAAGTTTCTTCCTTTTGGATTGACTCACTGCATGAAGTGTGTGTGTGAGTTTGTGAGCCTTAAGGGGCCCATGCTGCCCTGAAGTGGCTCTGGGACGAGCTCTCATGGGAGCTTTTATATTTATATATATATCTATATTTTTCTTTTTATTTTACTCAACCAGCCTGGACACAGCAAAAATGGGAAGGGGGAAATGGTCCCTCTATTTTTCCCCCACCTCTGGAGCCAAAATTCATCTGGCTACTGCTATTTTGTTGGATGTCCTCCACCTCTTTCCCCAGGACTTCCTGAATGAATCTTGTAAGAGATCACAGGGCTGTGTTGTCATTTCCATGCCTGCATAAACCAACTGCTCCTCTGGCCTCAGGATACACTGAGTTTAAATGACAACATACGGCTCAAATGCGTAACACCGACCTGCTCCAGAGCATCACTACCAGGAGAATGCTGGAAAAGGATCCAGTCTGCTCTTTCTTGGCCTTGCAGAAATACAAGGTGTGAGAGGTGGTCTGCAAAGACAAGACAACTGAGAGGTGTTGCCGCTTGAATAGCTGGGAGACAACAGACACAGCTGATGCTCAGTGTCTCAGAAAATACTTTTCAGGAGTGATCATTGCCAGGCAAGATGATTACATATGCTAGACTGAATGCTGCTTGACTCTCCTCCTAGGAAGACCATACTGAGAAAGATTTGTCAGATCAGAAATGCTTCTCTGGCAAATCATCAATGTTTGCTCTGATTTGACTGTGAATTTGTGCTCTGACTAACGCATTTCTTCATTCATCTGCCAATGTCACATCCTGCAAGGGTCCAAAATGAATGGTACATTCTTGATCTGCCCCAAACCAGTGCCTGAGCCTTCGGGCATGATTAAATGTTTTCACGTCCCTGAACAGCTGGAACTGTGGCCTCTCCTTCCATGGCTCTGAATGTGGCAACACCAGGATTTAATTGCTTTTCTGCTTTTTCCCAATTTCATTGCCATGCATGTCTAGAGATGGTGATCCCCTGTCCTTACCACTCCCAGAGTGCCTGTTGGAGGCAGGATCACTGGGGGATCAAACAGGAACTGGAGCTCCAAGGACAGCTTGCACAAACAATGCAACACAAGTGATGACTAGGAAGAAAAACACATTTGATGTGAATTTCATCAAAAACTCTCCCAGCAGCAATTACTTAAGGTACAGAAGCAGAAGCAACTTCTCCCCTGGCTTTGCACAGCCCTGCCCATGGCAGCTGAAAACTGCATTAGTTCCAAAAAATTCAGCCCGTGCTGCAAGCAAAGGATTGGCTGCCCAGGGCTCAGCCCAGCCCAACATCCTTGCTCAGTATGTAACACTGCAAATCCCACTTCTAAGCCTACAGGGTTGGAGCCAAAATCTGGCATTTCCCACCATTCTGGGATGTTTTCCTGACCTGGCTGGTCACTCAGGTCTCTGGGTAATGCAGGCAGGTAACTACGGGGACAGAAATTTGGCTTCACTGTTTCATCATGCTCCATTGGCAAGATTTGCCACAGTGGCATGTTGCAGGGATGAGATGTGCACACCTGAGAAGGGGTCAGGGCTGAATTTGAAATCCCCACTGGAAAAACTTGAAGTGGAAAACAAGCACGATGAGGAGTAAAACTGTGACAGGGTCAAACCCCCATCCCTCTCCGACTGTGCTTTTCCCCAAGGAACGCAACTGGGAACACATACAAGAGCCCCTTGCACTCAAATACACAAGCAGCTTTTCTTGGCAGTCAGGTTCCCCCTCACCACAATAATTGCTCTCACCTTTCAAATAAATATGACTTGCTCTTCCCTGTGCACACCTGGATAGTTGCCATGACAATGCTCCTCAAACAGGAGACATCACTCTTATTGAAATAGCTTTGGCCTCCACAAACTGAATTTCAATGAGCAACTACCAGCAAAAAGGACCTTTCTGCAGTTCTGTAAAGGATTTAGCAAACTTTGCTGGGTTAAAGTTGACTGAACAAAACAATGGGGACCATGAGAAATAATAGGTCCATGTCTAATAGCATGGCTTTGGCAACAGGAATTGGGATTCGAGGAAGCCCATAATACACCTGCTGTGCATGAACTGCTCCAGCACTGCCATTGCAGCTGGACTTCATCAATTCTAGCAGTTTCCCTCCCAGGGAAGGCACATTTCAAATCCTGTTTGCCTGGGTTTCAGGGCAAGAGAGAATTGCCCTTCTTGTTTGGGAACACATGGGACAAGGAGGCTCAGTTGTGTGTCCTGCTGACAGGAGAAGTTGCTCGAAAAGCAACTGTACACGAGAAAAGAAGGAGAAGACAAGGCATGCTCAGTGGCAGCTGAGGGCATGCAACAGAAATTCAAAGGGCAAACACCAATATGGAATGTGCAGGTCCACTTTCAAGAACAACATCCACCATCATTTTAACTCCATCCTCAGTCAGGAATGCATCTGACTCCTCTTATTTGCTGGCTGGCCCTAAAGATCAGGCCCTCTTCAAGACACTACTCCAAAACTCCTGACGTGGTGACCCAGCTGCAGGATCAAAGCCTCCTCATGGGGTTGCAGGAATAAGCACTTCACCATCACTACATTTATCATTCTTTGCCCAGCGAACTATGCAAGTGACTGATGTGGACAGCACCTGTGACCATTCTGTGCCACGCTGCTCATGTGGGCAACCCCCTGCTCCTCTCAACAGCTCCTGTGTCAGCAGAGCACATGTGCATGCACATGCACACCAGCTGCAAACTGCAGAACAGAGTGACACTACCCCAGCCTGCACGCACTGTGATCTGCATTTGGAAGCACAACACATCACAGGCATCCTCCTACCTGCTCTCCCTGCAGGGACCCTGTGCATGCTAATGGACTCCTAAGATACAGAAAAGCCTTTTCAACTTTCATGAGCTTGTCGCCAAGTGTCACACTGAACTTTTATTAGAAGAAGTTGTAAGATATCTCCTGTCAGGATTCTAGGGAGGTTCAAGTGCTCTGTTCACACTTTACCAATTTAAGTGACTGGCTGCAAAGTTCACTCCTGGTCTAGACTCCTTTTGGCAAGTTCCCCATGCTGGAGGTCACCTGACAGTATAAAATATAAGTTTGAAACATTAGGGATGCTACTTTCTAAGGACCACAACCCAGGCCAAGAGCTACACCCCAGTGCCATACAATGGCACAATGTCACAAGGCAAGCTCTGCGAGGGAGGTGATGCAGATCCTACATTCTTGTCCCTTTTACCCAGGGATAAGGCCAGCAAGCTCAGACCGTGCCCCATGAAGTACACCCTAGCCACCCCGAGAGAGGGGCTGCTGCTAGGCCAATGCTGCCTTAAGCAGTGACAGTGTTTGGAACATTAAGTCAACAAATGACCCCAAATTCTCAGTTCTATCTTGTGGACTAAATGTGCTGCTTGGTGTTTTCACACTGCCATTTCCACCCTTTGGGGATGGAAATGGCCAAGAAAAAGTATGTGCTGGAGTTGAGTGCCAGCAGTGGGGCTCCTCTCTGCCTCCAGCCCAGTCAAATCTTCGGACAATTTAATAGTTATTTGGTTTGGTTTTCTTCTTACCTTTTCCTTTCCAATGACTTCCATCTCCAGAGGGCACAGAAAAAAGGTGTGTCAGCTGAGATGGGATTTTTTCCCTTTCTTTTTGAACACTTTCCAGGTCTTTAGGAATGCCCAGTGATTAATGCCCTTATCCTCACAGAGACCTTTCTAAAACTGCTCCAAAAAGACCGAAGTCCTAATAGACTCTCGTGTGCTCAGGCAGGTGCTAGATGAAGGGCAGGGCTGTGGGACCCAGGTGGAAGGTGCTGCCACAGCAAGGAGCAAGGAAGGTGCTGCCACAGCAAAACCCCCTAATGAAGGGTTTTGCCACTCTGGCAGATGCAGCATCCTGAGAAGGGCCATTCCAGTCGAGTTTCCCTGCTGCTGGACACACTGGAGGTCAGGAGAACACGGGCAATTTCAAGAGGCACTATTCACACTCTGACTGATGCACCATCTGTTTACTGCCAAATAAATGAAACTGTGAAATACACCCCTCTCAGCTGAAACTCAGTGTATAAAAACCCTTTAAAAGAGACACCAAGTCTCCTGAAATCCCCAGTGATACATGAAGCTAAAGCCTGTGATGGGAGCACAAAAGCAAACACACATTTGCTAAGGATCCCTCCCAGTGCTGAGATAGGCAGAAAACCAATCCAATGAGGAGGACAAAAAAAAAATTCTTTTGTCTCCAGTTACCAAGGAGGTTGTTCAAACAAAGCTAAAATAAGAGGAACCAAGTGGCCAAGAGAAATGTGAGAGTGGAAGAACACTCGAGAGCTTTGTGACTGCTTGCTGCCTAACAAGCTGGGCAGGGTGCCTATATGGGCTCAACCTTGGCCAGCAGCTCTTCACCTCTTCCCAGGGGAAAAAGTCCATGTTTTGATATACATGTATCTGGGTGAAAATGGCAGGGAGCATTTGAAAATGACAGTACAGAGAAGTCCTTGCTCACAGAGGTCTCAGCTCCGTTTCTGGGAATTGTGGCAGCAGGACACAGCATTGACCTGTGTGTTCAGGTCATCAGAGATCTCCCTATGGGAGCAGACTAAATCCAGCTGTACCTGGGGCTAAAAATTACACTGTTTGTGGCCAGCTCAGCAGATCCAGTGTTTGTCTATAAGCTCAGAGGACTGGCAGATATATAGAATGCTGAATGGAAAAATCCTACTGCAGAGCCCTACGGGCACACATGTGCAGGATTTGCTCCTGTGACAGTCATGGCATCACAGAATCATTAAGGTTGTAAAAGATGTTTGAGATCATTGAGACTAACTGTTAAAGGTCAGAAGACAAAGCCCACCAGATTGTTTGCAAAGACAGGGCTTTCTCAAGCCCCAGCTCACGTCAGGGCTGCATAGGACCTGCCTCAAGTGCAGCTGCACATTTCTGTTATGATGGGAACTGCAGATTTTACGTGGAAGTGGTGATTCTCACACAGACCCCAGAGCCTGTAACCTGATTTCTATTCCTCTGCAATCCTTAGTTAAGACAAGAAGAGGGAAAGCTTCCCAGATGCCATTTCTCCAGCAGATCCTCATCTCTTACACATGCTCATCTGGATGCCTGATGCCATCAGGGCTGTGAGTCAAACGCAGTGTCTGTTGTTAAGTTTGCCCAAGACTTTCCACTATTTTAAAGTCTGTTTCAACTGCTTGATACTTTGCCAGACTTTAGCCATTCAGACTGAAACTTTCTATGTAGAGTGGCCACTGATGAGAGGAATGAAAAGCCCCATCGTCTCAGCTTGGGGAAAAATGCTGCTCTGCCCATGCAAACATTTTTTTCACAAACACTGTATTGAGTAATTCTGTCTTCCTTATGCTTTGCTGCAGAGGATGTAACTTAGCAGAAGGATCTCTCCAGTGCTTAAGATGTGCCAATTTACTTAAATTAGACTAAGTTATAAGACTCTAAAAACTTGCAAAATGCGTAGGCTTCTTCAAACTGGCAGCTCAAAGTCTTAGAAGATTTAATCTGTTTTGGAAATGCTCCATTCTTTCCCAGTGCCAAACCTGCTTTTGCACAAGCTGTGCCCTCAGCAGGGCTTTTCCTGTGCCTGGGAGCCACTGGGGAGCTGGGAGCGACAGGAAAGCTGGCTGGCCTGGGTACCCATGGCAGGGGCAGCCACAAGGCCTGAGGACATTCCACATCCAGGCTTCATCTCCTCCTCCTTACTGCTGGACTCTGAGCTACAAATGTCTACAGTCACATGGACTTTGCATCAAGGACCTTGCATCCTTGCTGCAAGGACGAGAGGCACTGTACAGGAATTTTGGTAGCCCTCCTTACCAGCTTGTGCTAGGTAAACAATGAACCTTGATAGGACATACACACTTGCCTCCTCACACTCAGCCTGGGATCTGCAGGGCATGATTCTCCTTTTTTGTCTAGCTTGATCCTGAGCTCAACTTAGTGAGCCAGGGCTGCTGGGGATAGCCAGAGGCACATAGCCAGAGCTTAACTCTGAACAAAAGCACTTGGCTGGGCAGGTGAAACCTGCTCCTTTTGTTGGCTGGCTGCAGGTGGAGTGAGGCTACAGTACAAAGCCTGCTGCTCCTGTGAAGGGCAGTTTAATACCAGAAGACTTAGAAGCATTTAAAGCACAAAGAAGTAGAAACACACCTCAGTATTATGCTCAGGAGTTTCTCCATTGTGTGGGCCTGGTGGGAAGCACGGGGATAGTTTAGGGGCTTTTGGGTGGAAGGAGGGCAGCAGGGAGGTCAAGGCATCCCAGAGAGCCCTCCCAGTTCAAAGCTGGGGAGGGGAAGAAACATAGATGGCAAAAGGTAGCATGAGATACTTTGGCTCCAGAAAGCCATCCTAGTGATTACAGTATCATAAAAATCCCATTGCTTTTAAAAAAGTTTCCAAGACACTGCGAGGATTCAAGCAAACTGTAGCAAAGTGTAGTAAGAAGAAACTAAATTGACCAAAACAACTAGCCAGGAACCTCTCTGAAATTCATTTGCTTTTCCTTCAAGCATGGACAGGTGCTGTTGGTGGATATTAATGCTTTCAAAGAAGAGAATGAAATCTAAGCAGGGGACTCCAAAGACAGGCTGAGGTGCCCTTCCAAATGCTCCACAACACAGCCCCCTGCTGTCATTCATCACATCAATTCACACCATCTCGTCATGATTCCTAGTTTTTGATTGAATATCTGGATTTCAAACTGACCATGAACACATTTATTTACTACAGTCAGGCAGGGATCCTCTAGTAGCCACACACAGTTAAGAGTTTTATTTTCTCACCAGACTTCACATTTTAAAAGCTATTGAGGTTAAATTAAACCCTAACCACAGAAGAGCTCAAGCATGGTGAGTGAGGGTTTCTGGCCATGTGTGACGGGTCAGCAGCTGCAAGAACACCCAAAGACTCAGCCTACAGTACCATCATGTGCAGCAAAATGTGTGGGGGATCCGAACTAGAGAAGAGCTGTGAGGCCACACAATAAAGTCAAACTTCCCCCTGCTGCAGCTACCAGCAAGTTTTGACCGCATTTCAAAATTAATCAGGAAAATCTCAGCAGCAAGCAGGGAAGGAGCCTCCAGAAGTGCTCAGAGTGTGGCAGCACCAGGAGAGCCCCAGCTCTGTGTGCACAGGGTTCATCTGCTTGGCCCAGCCAAGGTGCCTGGGCACAGCTGCGGCAGCCTCGGACTTGGGAGCCCTCCCTGGCAGCCAACATTTGCTCACAGCTGTTGTTTCCCCAGAGGAACCTTTGTAGAACAAGTTAGCAGAAGCCTCCAATTTTACTGGCGCTACTCAGGGAAGATGTCAGGGCATGGGAAAAAAAAGCTTAGGAATTTGGAATGGTGCTCTATGCATTCGCTGAGAGAGATTTTTCAATTTGCTACCTCCTTTTCTGAGAGCTAGACAGTGTAGCAAACACAATGCTTGGTAAGTTTTTTTGTTTGGTTGTTTTTTTTTTGTTTGTTTTGATTTTTGTTTTGTTTTGTTTTTGTTTGATGTGGTTTTGTTTTTGAAAAAGGACTCTCTTGTAATAGTCTTTATTGTTTTCCAATTCATAGCTGCCGGAGAGCCTGGAGGATTATTCTGCACTGAGCTATAAATGATGCCCCATATTAATGATTGCTTTCACTGATCTTCGGAGGAGAATTCCAAAGTGACTTGTGAAGATGAGATTTCCATTTCTACAACTCAAATAAACTTCTTGGTATCAAAATCCTAGTAGATAGGCAGAAACACACGTTTCCAAGCTCCCAGAAACCCAGATAAAAATGCCCAAAGTATATTCCAAGTGGATGAAGATTTGCATGCAGTGGACCCTGCCAGAAAAGCAACAGACAAAAATGATTTTCTGCAGAAGATCAGAGAGCCCTGTACCATGTCCTTGGGCTAGGCAGCACGCTCCAGCACGAGGGGAGACCACGGCTTATCCAGGGGGCAGAAAATGCCATTGTTTCCTACCTGAAACAGCTCTGCAATAAAAAACGTCAGAGGAAGGCTGGTTTGAAAGCTGAAGATAGAAAGATTTACGTCTGAGTCACACAAGATCGAGGTACAGGCACCGATTCCTCTGTGTTTCCTACGAGGCAGAACAAGCCACATGTCAGCCCAGTCACTTCCCTGGTACACATACGGAGTCCCACAAATAGCAGGGTCATGTATATTTAATAGGCACTGGTGCTCATGCACATGCACAGCCTAGAGACACGCAGACTCAGACACCTGTCGCCTCCGTGCTGACTTGTACTGCTTTTGCCTTTTTAAGTCCAGAGCAGCCCTGTTTCCCTTCTGATACTCCTGTCCATGATCATCAGCCAGCCACAGATAAGGGTTTGTTTTCCAGCTTGATGGGCACACACAAACCCTGTAAACATGGTGCGTGGAGAAGGGACAGTAACACTACAAGCAGCACAAACCTGTTTGCTGATGTGATGGGAGTTATATTCACCATGAATGTTGTCCTTTATTAGGCCTCCTGTATTCACTCTATTATTCATGAATCCAGACTCATTTTCTCAAACTGCAGGAAAAGCCAAGAGCTAATCAGGATGACTAATTTTTGGGCTGGCACCCTTCACCTGCCCGGACACCATGGAGGTGCACCTGGTGGCAGGGTGGATTTCCATTCCAGGGCTGTTATAGCACTAGAAAAATGAGCAATATCCAGGCAAATAAAGACCAGTTGTGAAAACTGCAGCCATTGGGAAAAATTTGACAACCCTGTAGGGCTTCCCCTTTTCTAGCATGTTGATAGCTACAGGAAACTAACACTTCTTAAAGTTTTCACAACCGTGTTTCAGGACTCATCAGCCTTATTAAATATAATATTGCACTCTCTAAGCCATTATTTATTTATTTATCTTGGCCCTGCTGCCCCCACAAAGCTGCCTGGAAGTGAGAAAACATGGCCTCACTGCATTTCAGACTGAAGCAATGCTCTGGATCTGCAAGCTAAAGAAAAACAGAAGTCAAGTTAAAAATATGCACATATGTATTTATATATATTTGCAACTATTCTTTGTGGCAAGGGTTTGGGAATTTGTTCTGTTGCCTTCATTGTGTTTATAGACTTTTTTCTAAATCTGATCCTTAGAGAAACATATTTTGCTACTATATCCAGCAACCATTATGGCATTTTGATTTGCGAAGTGCCAAGTCATTCCACAAACAGGACTGCAGCAAGACCCTGGTAAATAAGAGACACTCATCTGGGAAGCAAGGTATGTGCAAGGCTTGTTTGTGTTGTTTGTAGCTGATTTATTTAATAAAGATCTTTGCACAAACTGGACTCCATGTATTGATTCAACCAAACTCAACGCCACTCGGTAAGTGCATCCAAGCAGCAGTTCATTTTTCCCTCTCTCTCTGTTCTGTTTGCTTCAGCTCTGTGCTCAGACCACAAGGGGGTTTGTCCTGGTCCTTCGTGTGAACATTAAAAGAGCCCAAATGCCTCAGAGGAAAGGAAAGTGACCAACTTTGGAGCTGGCTGTGCACACCAACTATTTGCACCCATTTGCATGAGATTTGCATTTCATCGCTAATCACTACTCAAATGAGCGGAAAATAAAATTTTCATCAGCTGACTGTGGGCAAACAAAGTCATCTCTCTTACAGTTTTGAGCCAGCGATCTGTCCCAGCACCAGAAGTGATGGAAATTGCCACTCAGATGGCCTGGGCTTTTCCCAGGCAAGCCAAGCTGCCAGCTCCAAGACTTCAGGACACCCTGGTTGCCCATCAGGTCTCCCCTGGTTCCCTCTCCCTTGCAGTGACAATTTCTGCTATGAAAGCTGTGTGGTGCTCTGTGCTACCCATGCAGCTGGTACTGTCAAGTAACCAGCACACCAAAGCTCATGCCTGTGAGCAGAGCTTGGAGGTAGTGAGGCACAGGACTCATCCTGGCACTGCCAGAACTGATGGATTTGCTCTCAGCACTCTCCTCCATCACTGGACAGTTTGATATGCCCAGGGGACACCATTCAGACTACTGAGAAGCTAAACATAGTGGACAAACCTGATTTCACACCTGGGGATGGGCAATTCACCAGCAGTGGGCTCTGCAGGGCACCAGGAGCTTCTCCTTCTGACCCATACAGTTTTCCTGTTTTTGGTATATTCTTCAACTCTTTCCAAAATCTGCATGTGGCTTTCAAAAGGTGCCTTAACATCAGAGGTCCCTGATCCAGGACCTGCACCACTGATGTGGGGACCATGATGTGACCCTAGGGAAATCATAGCCTAGTTTTCTTGCTGGGAAGATGAGGCTTACAGGATCACCAATGCCTTCCCACCTTCCTTCCTTGCCTCCCTTTTCTCCCTCTCCTTGGGAAGTCCATGATGGCTTGAACTTTTTAGCCACACTCAAAAATGCATTTTGGCATGGTGTTCTCACTGGACATTAGAAAGCTACAGCCTGCCAGCAGAATTCTGGGGACAGAAGTGGAGGTTCATGAGCCTGGGGCTGAGATGTTCAGCAGAAAAATTCCAGCTCTGCTCGTGAACAACTGAATGAGGTCTCAGGAGAATGAGCCAGGCCAACATTTCATTGCAACCTTTGGAGAAGGATGCTGAAGTCACCCAGTCAAGCTGGCCCAGTGCCCAGTGGCCAGTGTCACCCTAGTGGGCAATGGGCCAGTTCAGCAGTGCTCTAAATACTGACTTTTTAACAGAAGTATTGAACTGGATCTGGATGTCTGGCCTTAACAAACCCAGATTAACCAAGGACTGACTCCACTCAGCTGCTATTTTTAGCTTCCAAAAACAGTCTGACCATGCTCTGCCCTACACCGTCTGCCTGTGAAGAATTTCAGCTTGATTTGACTCAGAAAATGATCTGACACAAGCATTGCTGTATCTGTTACTCCTCTCCAGCATCCCCACAGTGCTGATCTTCCACCTCTTTCCTGCTTTGGACTGTATTTCAATCCACACTGAGTGGGTGCCTGCAAACATTGGTGGACCAGTTCCCCAGAAGCTGCCTTGGAGCAACCACGCTGCCAGGCTCAGTGGGATGCTTCCCAGCAAAACCACCCCAACACGCAGGCGGTATCTCCTCTGAGCCTCGGGTGCTTTGCTAATCTAACAAACTGCTACATGCACTGCCTCTCAGGTTCATTTTGCCACTGACAAAACACACCTTTGCAAGTGGCAGCTGTTTGGGCTCATGCACCAGAATACCTCACCAGCTTTAGAGAAAGGAGACCCAATGGGGCTGAACAAGCCGTGAGGCAGGAACAGCTTAGACCCATTGGGTTTGATTGAGCAGCCTTGGCAGGTGCCAACTGAAATGTCCCAGCCAGCTAGTGGCATGGGGAGGGCTGTTTGCACATCAAGATATCCAGATCTACCTGGAACATGGTGTGAAAGTGATGTCCGGCTGGGTCAAAGCCAAACAGATACAGCTCCAGCTGCCTTTCTCTCGACACCTCCAGGGCTGAGTGCTGGCACACCAGACAGGAATGCCATGTGCCTCTTTGCAGATAGGTAAGGCTCTGCACAGGCAGAAACTCGCTGATATAGAGGTGTGAAATCAAGCACTGACCACATGCTTAAAAACCAGAGGCCCTGCAGGACTCTTTATCTCGCCAGCTCCAAGAAATGTAGTCAGATGAAGGTGTGAAAAAGAAGCCATGTGCTTTTCCCCCCACCTATGATTCTCAGAGGAAAACAGGGTCTTTAAAAGCTTGGGCAGTTATTAGTGGTCTGCCTCCATTTTCCCCCAAATCTCAGTCCATCAGAAGAGGACAATTAAGTTCGGATCTAGACATCAAAATCTACTTGAAAAAAAACACACTCAAACCCACCCTGAAACTCTTCAATGCGAGCTTAAAGTCCTGCTGGACCGGAAGCTGCTCCCTTCTAACTACTGGAAGTGGAGGGAGAAAGTTTTTTCCACTGCAACTCAGTAGTTTTTTTTTTTTGTTTGTTTGTTTGTTTGTTTGTTTTTTCCTGGTCAGAAGGTACAAGATGTAAATTTATTACAGGTACATATTTCCTGCAGAACAGACAGGGCCCTGTTGTGCAGATTCGAACATTTAGCCTTTTCTGCATCAGACTTTCCAGCCGCTCCCTGTAACTCTCCAACCAGCAGCAACACACAGCTCACACCTCACCCATGGACACGTGTGGTCTCATCTTGCTGAGGACTGTGGTCACCAGTGGGCCATACCCCAGCAGCAGTAGGAAGGATGGCTGCACACAGAGAAGCTCAGCTCTGGCTCAGCCTGGCAGTGATTGCCACCAGCTCTGGTGGGTTTGGCAGTACAAATGAGAATGCCCCACTGACACTAGAGGCTGGACTGGCTCTGTTACCACTCCCATCCTCAAAAACTCCTTGCCTTGGAGGAAAAAGATGTTGAAGGAGGGGAGATTGCTAGAGACCTATTTTCTCAAATATGATATTTATGACCCAAAATATGTAGATTCCATTTTTATTAAAAATGGCTTACTGCCTTATGTCTTAGGACCCATTTAATGTACATTATGCTATTGGTTCTGCATAAGCTAAATGCAATATTTATATCGCATTTGCATTAACATTGAGCTTATGCAATATTGATATTGCATAAGCTAAATGCTTATGGATTTAGCCAATTCATTTACAATCTTACTTTCTATGTTTGTAATAACATAGGGGTCACAATGCCCCTACGAACACCCTCACCAGATCCTTGCCAAAATGACCGAAACTCCCACTTGTACAAAAGCAACCTCCCAGTCCAAAATCCTGTCCTTACCTCCTCAGTTAAGCACATGCCTGTCCAACAGACCAGATCACAAAACCTGTTTGGTCTTCTGGCCTAAATAATAAACCCCTGATGCCTTTCCTCATGTCAAAGGCGACCTCTAAGACTCCCATTTAAGTAGCACCACCCATCACGGTTTCCAGCTCCATCCCCCTTACATCACTCCATCACAACGATGGACTCAGCAATCCCATCCCATCATGAAGTGAACCCTGTGATATGACCAATCCTCTAGAAATACTGCTGTTCCCCAATGGGGATGGCCTGGGTGGGAGAGTGCCAGCATTTCTGCTTTGGCATGTTTTGGCCTGGTCCTGCTTCCTTTTCAGCCTGCTCAGGGATGTGGAACAGCGATTTTGTATCTCACAGTTAAATAGGAACCACTCCTTCCAGCACAGAGTCCTCCGTCGTGGGGACATTGCGTGTGAGATGGATCCCCTTCATGCTTGCCGTCTCCCAGGAACATGCAAAAAGACTTAGCAAATCCCTTTTTCTTCCCTAGGTAGCTGTTCCTGCCTGCTGACAACCTGGTTTTGAGGTGGGAGAATAGAAAATTGTATGTGAGAGGTGTGAGGACACCAGGCAGAAATTTCATGTCCCTGTGAAACCGGAGGGAAATGTGCTGCCAATGCCAGGTGTGTCAGTGCTTCCAAATCCTTCCTCACACCCTATTCCTGCCAAATGCAGCCATGCCATTTGGCTCTTCCTTTTATCTCAAAAACAGGCAGATAAAGGCTGCTGGTCCACCCTGTCTCTAGCCAGGGTGTGGGAAGCACACAGCACCCATGGGTGTCTCAGAGCTTGACAGACCAGACCATCTTTTCCCCCGAGCATGCAGTATAAGTGATCTTACAGAGTGCTCATCCCCTTGATTAAAACATTTGTTTGTTATCCCTTTCTGATTCCTGCAATCCATGCAGAGAGCAGTGCCACTTGACAGATCTCATTCAAGAAGAAGCACACAGGGGCAGGGCAGCCCCCCTTTGATGCCCTTCCCTAACATGTTCACCACCCAGCACCCTGAGTTGGGGGTCACCTGCCTCCCTGCTTCCTTCTGGCAGTTCTCTTTCTGCCTCCATCACTCCTTCTGTCACTCCCTCCCTTCCCAGCAGGGGCTGTGGGGCAGCCCTGACACATATCCCGGGAGGGGAAGCTGAATTATGTTGGAGTCAGCAGAGAGAGGTGCTTCCTTGGCTCATCCTCGAGTCTTGGTCTGCCAAGACAAACCCAGGCTGGTTGCAGAGGGCTCCTGGAAGGGTGCCCAGGTGCTTCTCTTGCTTCAGTCTGTTTCCTCTGAGAGCACACCTGGTGGAAACAGAATTAAGGGAAATCATGCCCTCTCACCAGGTACATCCCACATGCTGGCCTGCCACAGAAAGGATTCTGAAATGTAATTAACACCTGACCCTTTTTCCAGGGGTGCCTGTTCCTTCTTTGCGGGAAAGGGAGTTGCATGGTTGTACAGTCCTGCCAGTGCCTTGGAAATGCTGTCATGTAGCCAAGCCTGGGGTATTCCTGGAGTTGGCCCAGGCTGGCCAAGCAGAGGTGCTCATCCTTAGTCTCCATCCTCTGCTAGGATGCCCCAGCATGGCCTCAGCATGCCCCAAGACATGGGCTTCATTTTAGGAAATGTGCAACAACACCAGAGTAGTGGAAACATCTGACTGGCTGCAGCTCTTCAGGCAAGAACAGCAAGGATTGAGGAGCTGTTGGGAATCAGTGGGCATTATTTCTGCAGGAATGAGGAAGGTGGTCAGTGCACAGGAATGTATAGGGACTGACATCTGGAAGATGATAGGGCATACAACCTGCCCTGAATACTGCACAAATGGCATGATACCTTTGGAAAGATGAAGGTGATGCTGAGGTGTGCTAGAGGTTATAAAAGTAATTCAGAAGGTGCCAGTGAGGGAGAGGACAAGTTTTCCAGAGAAAAACTCAGGGTATTGGGGTGAAAATACCCTGTCTGTTGGGCAGGGAAGGTGGTGGTGCTGGTGACACACAGGCAGGTCAGGCTGGCTGGCAGGAAGAATTCGAGGCAGTACAGTCTGGAGGCATCCCTGCATGCAGTGGAGACCCACACTGCTGCCTCTGCTGTGCCAGGGGAACACCTGGAGTTACTCTTAGCCAGATCTCCTGGCTTTCCTCCCTGTTTTCCCTGCATTGCTCCAGCCTCTTTTCAGCAATCCTGAATCAGCTGTCAGCTGCCCCAGAGCAGGGTCTGCAGTGCCGGGAGGTTTTGGCACATGGGAGGAAACAAGCAGGTCGCAGACCGGCCCCAAGGAGGGGATTATGGTGCTCCTGTTGCACGTGGGACTTGACGTCCAACATAGTTAATGCCTCCTTAATCACTCATAAGCCACTCTGCTCTGAAAGAGTAATAACAATGATAAAAAAACCCCTCTTTAGTCTCTTTGCTTTTTATTTTCCTCTTTGTAAATCCCAAGGCCTTCGACAAAACACTGTCCCTGCTGAGTGAACTTAACCATTAACCTACAAAGAGCCAACAATGATTATGCCTCTGAAAATAGATTTTATCTATTCCCTCCACTTCCCTTTACTGATCTAGACACAAATGCTTAGTGATTGTTACTTGGCAACCATGGTAAAAATGTACTGAGCCACACGTGGCTACAAAGGATGAAATCACTGTCATGAAATTTCCAAAATAAGTACTGTAATACCAGAACACTTTTTCCTAAGAAGAATAAATAAATCTCTTCCTTATATATTCTTGTTGCTGTTGATTTTTATTTTTTTAACTATTATTAGCAAGGCACAACTTTTATTCTTGCTTCTTTGTGACTTGATTCAGCTTGTTTTGCTATAGTGAGCATTATATACATTTCTGTGCATATATAGGCACACAACGTACAGCACAGCATAGATACCCTCTCCTGAAGCCTGGCTGCAAATACACAGCAGTAGGAGGGTTCACAGGTGGGCAGGGACCTCAGAAGGTCTTTGGTCAAAGCAAGGCCAACCCCCAACCTCAGTCATCATATGCTCACATACATCTCTCCATAGATGAGTTCACATGCACACTTTCCAGACTCTCAGAAGCAAGCCCAGAGCACATGATAAAAGGTTAATCCACCTGAGACAGCTTTAAAGTAGATATCACTAGTGCAATGAAAGGCTGGGATGGATACCAGTTATTGATTAATCAACTGCTTGAACCTACAGTTGTCAAATGTACAACTCAAGCCTCTATAAATACATTCTCCTATAGCTGAGCTCTTGTATCCAATGCTATGTAGTCCCAGGGAATATGAAAAACAAGATTATACTTGTAGGAGATACTTTTCCAGGTAACAAATATCTGAGCTTTAATCTTTGATAAAAAAAATTTCCCGGTGAGAAAATGTTTGTGTCGTGGCTCTCATGAAAAACTCTGTGCCTTTAGATCTGATTGAAAGCTGTCCTTGGCAACCTTTGATTAATACATATTTCTCTGCTGGTCTCTCAATAAAGCAGGGAAGAAATGGATGTTTTTGCTTTGCTGAGAGGTCTGGAGGCTGGCTGGCTGGCTTCTGGACAGACTGAACTCTACACAATCAGAAAGATCTAAACCCAACGCACAGCAAGTTGAATTTGTCAAACAGGAGCCTCTTGGAGTTGTCTAACCTCTCACCAGGGAAATATTTAATTTCAGAGATTAAACACTATGTTTGGAGACTCAGAGGCAAGATGCAATGCTGATTAGCATTTGTCTTAAAGCCTGATTATTCACACTGTTCCTCTTTAAGGGAACATATTTCTTTCAAGCTTGCACATAAATTTGTGCCCACAGACCTGCTTTCTCCTCTGATCAATACCCATTAGTTGCAATTTTTCCTAGATCTGTTTCTCCCCAGACCAGCAGTCTGAAATGAGTTCCAGCCCAGTTTTCAACCCAGCTCATCCCCAAGAACCCTGCATGCTGCACTGGTGCTTCTGCTTGTCCATCTCTGCCATGCTTCCCCCAGCAGTGGGAAATGCTGCAAGAGGGTTTCAGCTTCTGCAGTGGGAGTATCTGCTCAGCTCCCTTCTGCCTCTTAGGGTGGAATTTTATCAGCAGTGAAGCAACCTGCACCGTTTCTTCTTGCAAGAAAAGGCTTAGGGAGCAGGGTCTGTCACTTCTCTGGGATATTTCCAGCCTGATGCAGGCACTGCAGGATGCTTGCAGTGTGCTGGGGATTGAATGCCCTGGTTTGCAGCAGAAGAAGCCTTTTCCTGCACTGCTGCTGCAAAGGAACGAAAAGTCCCGGTGGCAAACACTGCTGTGAGCCCTGCAAGGCATCCAGGGTGGTTACCCATTGTGGATGCTCCCTGTGCACAGGCAGCAGGGCTTGCTCAGCCCATGGCAGCTGGTGCTCTCTCCCTCAATCCTCTGCATCTTGGGCTCTTCCATGGCTGAACCTGGGCCCCTCTGAGCTCTGTCTTGGTGATATGGACTAAACAAGGCAACCTGTGAGCCCCAGATAGATCCTGGTCCTTTACTGACATCTCCATTCCACTCTCAAATGCTGCTTTCCTGTTTTTTGTCTGGCTATATTGTAAGCACAAGTCTGGAAAAGACATCTCCCCAGCCTTCCCTCTGCAAGGGTTTGGGACCAGCACTTTGAAATCTCTGGGAAGCTCTTGCAGACAGTGAAATGGTGCAGAAAGCAGCTTAACTGTGTGAAGTGAGATGGTGCCAAATAAACATGGTCTTCCCTCTTTTCTGGATTTATCTTCGCTACCAACCTATGCCTTCCCCCTTCCCCCTGGCCAGCAGGTTCAGGCTTCTTGGGACAAGGCTTGTCTGATGAATGCATGGCCCATCTTCCCAGGACTTTTTCTAGGCAAACCCAGAGAGGATACTTCCCAGCTCCCTGCAGTTATTACATGCCTTGTCTCCAAAGCCTTTGAAAACCAACTGGCCAGAAATCCCACAGACAAAGGGAATAGCTCTGGGGCTCCCTAGCTCAGAGGGAGATGCTTTCATCTGTGAAGTGTAGTGAAACAACATCTAAAAGGTAAGAGAACCACAATAACAGTTTTAACTACCCCACCCAGGCCAGTGACACAAAGCCAGCCTTAGATAACAACTTACCACAAAACCATGCACAGCATTTTGCATCTGTTTCCTGAAGCTTGGGCTCTGGGTTTGAAACTCTGGCAGGAAACATTTGCAGGAAACATAGCACTTTAGAAATGGGTTTGAACACTGGCTTTTAATCAGTGAGAACTGCCAAGCCATATCAAATTTTCCATACTTAAAAGCTGATTTTTCACAAGTGCACTTTTAAAAGATTCTTAAAAAAAAAGAAATCCCCTGACCTGCTAAATTACATCTGCTTTATAAAAGCACAATGCAGACATGCAGAACGCTGGGTGACTAATAGGTATTTAAGCTAGTTATTATTTTCTTCTGCAAACAGTGGCAAACCACAAAGGCTAACCATATCAGATTTCATTTTCTCATGTGCTGAAGACTTAGTGCTCCAGACAGCTGAAGCACACGGAGAAATTAAAATTCTGCATCTCAAAAACATGAGCTCTACACGAGCTACTTTGAAGAATGAGGACCCCAACCCATTACAGCAGCTCAACTGCAGGGTCAACCTGTTAGGCTCTCCTTGCTGACACATTCCTGATGCGAGTGGTTTGGGGGTATTTACAGCTTTGATTGCAAAGAGGTGCCCAGAAGCAGTGCAGTGTGACCATGCAGACACAGCATTGCCCCCTGACCCCATGGCCTTCTCAAGTGCTGTCTTGCCTCAAGCAAGCCACCCTCATGATTTCAGACCATATTCTCAGTGCCTTGGCAGTAGCTGCACTGCACTGAGGAGATGTGTGCTGAGAGCTATCTGTGCACAGAAGTGCCTATGGGCAGGAAAGGTAAAGGTTGTCTGTATAACCTTAACTCTGTGCCAAAGCACATGACCACAACTCAAGTTCAGTGTCCCCATGCTACCGCTCCAGCACTCAAGTGCAATGGGGCTGCCTGCCTAAACCTCTCTGAGCACACATCAGGGCCAACACACACACCTGAGTGCTCTGACGGGTACCATGAGCAAAACAGTCATTTTAAACCATTTCCACACTGAGCTGCCATCACTGGGAGCATTCTGAGCTCGGTGGCACTTTCAAGATTCAGCCAAAACTAAAATGCATTTTCTGGCTGACAATACTGGCATAAAAGCCTGGCCCTGCCTGCTTCTGTTCTGCACTCCATGGTGGACAAAGAGCAGGAGGAAAGAAATATTCATTCTGTCTTACAGGTAGCTAAAGGAGCTGTTTCTGTGAGTTTTTTAGATGGTGGTGTTTTGGCTTTGTTTTCCCCAAGACCTGAAAGAAAAAAGATTTCCTATTTTAATCCCCTAAAAGCTGATGACCTATCTCCCTGTCTCTGGGTCAGCCCACTCCCCACCTGCCAGCAAGTGACAGATTAAAACAGCCACTTTCATTGCAATTCTCCAGTCTGGGAGCTTTGAATCAAAATGAGACGGGCTATTTGCCAATTCACTTCCAAATAAAATGTGGCTTTCAGCAGGGCAGGAGGACAGCTGGGGAAATGACAGCTTCCCTGCCTCCTGCACTGAGCTGGCAACCCATGGCTTGGGCATATCACAACAGGGCAAGAGGCACAGCAACAGGGATGTGCCAAAGGGGTGACTGAGGTACCAGTGCCGTGAGGATCCTGTGTCCACCTTCTCTGACATCTCTATCTTGATCCTGCTTGGCTCATCGCCGCCCTCCTCTCCACCTCCCTCAGCTTCCAGCTCTCTTAGGGACCAGAATCCCTGTAAGCTGCCAGGGCAAGCACCGCAGCAGCAGTCACAGGCAGGAGGGGACACCTGCTTAGCTTGGATAAGTGAGGACCAAAACTCAACAACCAGACACGGACACAGAAACTTGATCAAACACCCTTGTGCAGATGCCATTCTCCACTGTCCTTCTCCCTCTATACCTTTCCCTCTGCCCCTCCACTGAAGACAGCATTGGTCCATGTCCCCAGTCTTTGTGTGCCCTAAGCACAGCAGCCCTTATATATCTATTAGCTGAGCCAAAGGAAGACCGCCAGTTCCCTCCAGCCTCCCAGCCAGCATCAGCTGGGATCATGCTGGGGATGAGCTCTTGCCCTGGGAGGATGCTCCACACAGCACAGTAAACACTGGGGCAGGGCTGGCACCCCTGACGCTGGCCCCACTGCAGCCTCCTGTCTGCAGCAAGGCCAGTGGTGCCACTGGTGTGCAGTAGTGCCTAGAACTCTGCCAGCTGCTAGAAGAAACTGATTATATTTTAATGTGGCTTATGAATCTCTCCTCTCTTCTAAGAGCCCACAGGCAGCCCAATAGCCCACTAGGCTCTGGTCAAGGCTAGTTTAGTAATTTATCTTTGTGTATGGGACAACATTCTACAATAGGTGATGAGTTGCCCTGATTTCCACAGGCATCCTGGGATGTACGTGGACAACACAGTGGAAAATATGTTGCCTCAATGGCTCTAAAACTGCTCAGAGGTAAAGGGGTAAAGGCAGGCGGTGTTGTGAAGGCAGCCGCTGCTGAAGGAGCCAAGGGACGGATTAGTTTGCATAATTCATTCCTGCACTTCAAGGGGAGGCTCAGGAGCCAAGGTCTCCTCTTGCTGAAGTTGCTCTCCTCCATCAGCAAGCAGCAGAGATGCGATCAATCATGGCCACTGCAGCTCCCCAGTGACATTTCTAAGTGCTCCACTGAGCAGAGATAAATTAAAGATGGTCATGATGTAGCTGTGGGATGCCCAGGTCTCTCTCCTGGACTCCTGCATCCACTCCTCACTTTTCTTTTGACCGCATTTCCTGAGACAGATGGGATCAAGGAGATAACGCTTGTACATAGCTGCACCAGTCCTGATAACAAGCTATTAACAAGAGGTGTTTTCAGACTGTACCACTTTTAAGAGGAGATTGACAACAGCGGAGTAAATAACAGAGCAGATAACCCCCAAAGTGTTTTCTGTCTGTACAAAGTGCTGCTCACAGCCCCAGGGCAGTGTTCAGCCTGCAGGCCACATGCTGGCAAACTCGGCCATGTGGACTGGTCCAGCACACCTCACCTCTGGTTCAACCTTTCCATGACTCAGTTTCCCCTACCTCTATGACAGCATGATACCAGACAGGCTTTGTGAATCACCTGGGGGATCTCTGAGTTGGAAGTGCTGCAGAAGACTCTAGATGTTCCTGCAAATTGCTGAGCTACTGCATATTTGCACCAATGGCTTCCTTGGGTTGAGTATGTGATGTGGATAGCAGCACAACCAATTGGGATTTGGCTGTGCAAACCTAAACAGTCTCTGGATTTGCTGTGTGACCACTTCAGGCCTGTAGGTATCAGATGTTCTTCTGTAAGCAGGAAGAAATCCTTTGCCAGGCTCATCCTCATGCACAGTACACTCCCCAGGGCTGCAGCTGCTCTTCACTCTCTGCTTGTCCAACCATCTTGATCTCAAGAATGATGCATTCCCTCCCAGCTCTCTTTGGAGCCTCAGCTCCTGCAGGGAAAGGTCAGGAGAGCTGTGCATGCCCTTTGCTCCAATGAAGGGCAAGGACCACTCCATCCTGCACATGTCTGCTCATGACATCACAGCCTCTGCCCAGGGGATGTGTCCCCTGTTGAGGCCATGCTCTCCAATGCCAGGCACAGCTCTCAGCAACAGCTATTTTTTTACTGTGCTGCTATTTTTACTGAGCAACGCTTCTGCAGGTCACACAACCTTCCACTGTGCCTCTGTCCAAGGAGCTGTCAATCTGCTGGGCAGCTGTTTCTGATGGAAGGGAGGAAGGGAGCTATCTCCATTCCCCCAGCAGCTTGGGGGATCTTTATTTCTCATCATCATTGCCAGAGTCACAAACCTCCTGCATGAGGTCTAGAGCAGCTTGCAGAGGCACCTGAGGAGCCTGTGGAAACCTCACCAGGGCATGAAGAAAGCAGAGGGGCAATTTGGCACTGCAGATGTGATGGCTGGATCAAGGCGTGACCCTACCTCATCATCCAAGCTCGTAACAAGCACAGACTCACTCCAGCTGATGAAAAAGACATCCTCCAACAATTCAGGTGCCAGTGAAACCCTGAACCTGCTAGGCTGGATCCAAGGATCAGCATGGCAGGGGTGAGTGAGAAGGCTTGAACCTCAGGGCAAGCACAAGCAGCTCTAAAAAGCTGCCAGAAGGAAAGACAACTCCTGAAAGAGGAAATAAGGTGTGAATGAATGAAGCTGTGGAGTGAGGAGGTGATGGTGGTGTTCGTGTCAAGCACTGCAGAGGCAGCCTGCAAATGGAGGGCAGCAGATGTGGTGGGAGCAGGTAGTTCCCAGGGATCCATGGACTCCTCTGCCATGTAGAAACCCAGTCCCAGCACTAAGAGCTAAAAATATACAGCTTCCAACAGACGCCTGGGAAAGAGTGGGTTTTCCATGGCATAGCCAAACAGAACAGGGTATGTGGGGTGGCATAGTGGCACTAGGGCTGTGTGCAAACCCAGTGTCATCCTTGTGAGGGAGCTGGTCAGGGAAACGGACAAAGCAGGAGGAAAATGTGCAAATCATTAGTGTTTCCCAACCAGTGGACAATCCAGATGCATCAAACACAGGTCTAGCCCCGACAACACAGTTTCAGTCGATGACTAAGGTTTTGAGCTTTTGATTACTTCCCAGTGGAAGACCTCAGCTGCCCCTGTTGTCAAAATATTACTACCCTCTCTGATATCTCTCCAGGCTCAGTGTCAGCCCCACATGGACCCTGCTGGGTCACTCAGCTTGAGCAATGCACCAACCCTCTCCACTAACAGGCATATGGCACCACAGTGCTGGTGCAGATCAGCCCTGAGGGCACATGGGCAGGTGGGCAATGGGGCACTTGCTGCCTACAGGAAGCCAAGAGCATTTTGTATAGGGCCTGGGACATGCCCTCATGACAGCAGAGGGACAGGGGGAGAGGGGAGACTTGGGGATGGATTAGCTCAGCATTCCTGGGAAAGGGCAACCAGTGAAACTGGTAGCTCTGCTCTCAGCTCAGTTTGGAGGATGAGTCATTGCCAAATTCACATACCCACCTGCCAAGTGCCACATTTAAACAGATTATATGTATTAAACAGGTAAAGGGGATGTTGCTTTTCAGTGCAGTGTGTGAAATCTAACTTCTTTGCTTGCAGAAGTACTGGTTTGAGTCATGGGCAGTGGCATTGTTGAGCGTGCCTACCTACCCACCTGGGTTGGCATGAAGGCACACACCCTATCTAAGACTCACTTTTTTCAGAGGCAATGCTCTTGCCAACCTCAGCATTACACTGTGATGTAAGTATATCATCCATTATTACTATTTTCATTCTTGACACATGGAAAATTAATTTTCTTTAAAAAAGTGATGTATGAAGAACCTAGATTGGCCTGAATAATATACAAACCTATAATCTGGCTGTTACCCTTTGTCTGAAGCATTAACATTAGCAGAAGGCAATTTAGGATGATTGCTTTTAAGTTGTAAAGCCAATGTTCAATTAGAGCATGAAATGAAAGACTTATCACTAGTACTGGCATAGAGATTTATTCACAGAGTATTTATTTTCAGCCATAAAGATGCTGGTTTTGTCAAAAGTGACATGTTTAGAGCAAGCTGCTTTTGTCTAATATTACTATGAAAAATGGTTTGGAATCAAACATTTTTATATTTAGGATAATGACAGCTTTTTGTTAAAAAAATTCAGCATCACGCTTTGAATTTCAGTCACTGAGTTTCATTTGAGGAGGTTTCTATTCCTCTGGTGGATCCTGCTGCAATGTGGCTGTAGAGGATACTGTTCACCTTCTTCTTTTGCTGTGGTGAAGGCAGTGGAAGCTGCATTAATACCATGAATGCTTAAATGACCAAACAGACCTCCCAGCAGTCTCTCACAAATCTGAAGCTGTTGGACCCCAGACTGAATTGTGAATCAAGTCTTTGTGAAATGCTTTGTGAAATGCTGGGGACCAGAACCATGGACAGCCCTCCCTCCATCAAGCAAAGAAGTAACTCTAAGTCCACGGCTTGTGAAAAAAGAAAAAAAGCAAGCACGCCAAAGCATTTTTCAGTATCTGCCAGCGCTGACATCAGTGTGCCTGGAGTGTGGCAGCACAGGAGCTGGGGAGCCCTTGTCTATATGCAAACCCTGGGGCTTTCAGGCTACGTCAAAATGCTAACTCCCAGTTTGTATGCACCTTTGGGTGGCCAAGACACCAAACTTTCTGGTGAGATCTTGAGAGAGGCGCAGTAAGGGTTGGATTTGTGAAGATCCAGCAGCTATGGCAAGAAAAACCTTGCACACAACGCGTGAGGTTTCACTGGGGAGATAAAAGAGAGACAAACAGCCTGCTGGTATGTAACATCATTATACAGCAGCTGTTCTGTATGCTGTCAGTGATTGTTTTGTCCCAGGTAATAGTGATTTTCTGCCATTGCTTTTCTGCAAGCCCCCGGAACCCCAGCATCCATTCAGCCCTGTGCTTTCCAAAGGGAAGCAGAATGTGGTCAAGCCACTGGCTGCAGGCTTGGGATTTGTGCTGGACTAGGCACAGAGAGCTACTGCTGCAGGAATAACAACAACAAAAAAGCCACTTTGCTGATTGCTCTGCTCTTAGTGCTTGGAAATATCTGGAGGGCACTGACGAGGGTGAGCCACATGCAAGGGACAGCCATGGTCAGGAGGGCTCAGGTCACCCAGTGCTGGTGGTGGGGGAATGGAGAAGGTGCACAATCTCTGCAACTTGCCTCTTCCTAACTCCCCCCAAATCATCAGGACTCCTAAGTGGAGATTAAGAGATGCTGGGGCCCCTGGAGCTGTGAGAGAGCGAGGCCATCAGGGCAGAGCTTTGCCTGGGAGAGGGGAACCCTTCTCTTTGCTGGCTCCCATGGGGGGCAGCCATGATCTGCCTGGTCCCAAGGAAACTTGCCAGTACATCTTGTTCCTGCTTGGCACTATTAATTTGGCTAAGCGGTCAGAGCTGGCAACTCATCTGCACAGAGTCCTACACTGAATAAAAAGCCTCAATGTGGAGACACAAGGTAGGGCTAAGATGGAGCTGCCAGTAGGCTCCTCTCACCCTGGCACTGCCCTCCGTGCCTGTGGGTCCATCTCTACCATGCTTCTTGCCCCTCCAAAATGCACCACCATGTCCCTGTTTCTTCCCCATTTACAAGCTGTGAGCCAGCCTAGAAGCTCAGTACACACCAGAGTTTAACCTCCCAAGATTGCAGCTCACATTGTTCTCTGATCCTCTTGCAACACTGATGTAAACAATATGTATTCAAGCAGTAACACACACAGCAGATTTCTGCTGGAATAAAATGGCCAAGCCCATTGTGCTTAACAGAGGGGCACTGATTTCTGCAAGGCAAACGCCTGAACCTGAATTGCCACCAGGACTTTTTCCTTTTAGTGGAAATGTTATCCAGCCACGCTTTCAGACGCTTAGGTTGGCAGTTGTTTAGTTTAATGGTATGAGATGGCTAGTTAGAGCAGGACAGCTGGGTATCTGCAATTAATCTGTGCTAGAAGCAGATTGAAAATGCACAATGCAGTCTGCTTGGGTCTTAGGTTGCTGATATGGAAATCCCAATGAAAAGATTAAAGGAGGGAAAGGACATAGCTCCAAGAGAAGTTTATTCCCACAAAAGAAATTGCTAGGTTCATTTATACAAAGCTGTTTCTCAAGGCTGTAGCAGTTATCTCCTTGCTGAGATATTTCCCAGCTGCACTTTGCAGAGGTCTGGATGGATCAGAATTACACCTTGGTTCTGAGCAGCCTCTGGCATAAGTTTACACAGTGACAAGAAATGGAAAAAAAAGTACTAGAAAGTTTCTTGCAGTGAGAACATTTGTCACTGAGATGTTTCACGGAATAAACCCTGGGCATGGGACCAAGAGAAGTAATTGGACTGGCCATGCTCCATGTTTAAGATACTTGTCTTGGGCTTTTCAAATGTGCAAAGAATATCAGCTCTTTCTTCCAGAGACCAAGAAAGAGAGGGATTGATGGTGTTTGTTTCTTCAGCTTGCATATCCTCTAGGCCTTTACCCCAAAGACACGCTGCTTTGCCCCTTGAAATGCTGCCAGCATGAAAATCTGCTTTTTATTGCTGTCCTGAAAGCTGCCTGCACAGTGTTGCCAAAGCAGGCAGCAGCAGGCAGCAGCAGGCAGGAGCCTGCCCACGTGGGAGCACGCCACGTGGGAGTCACACTGCAGCACATGGTGAATTTAGCCCTGGAGTCGTGCAAGGACAGTGTCTCCAGAGAGGCACCTCACCACATGCCTACAGCTCAGGAGAGCTAACAGAGGTGTTTTCAGAGTGCTTTTTGCGGGCACCTCCCCCTGGCCATCCATCTGCGACCTCGGTCCCAAGGGTGCCACCAGACTGCCGAGGGACAGGCAAATCCCAGCCCTTTGTGAACAGCCCCAGTCCCTCCCCAAATTCCTGACAGCTGGGAAGGGGAGGAAAGACAATGGTGTGAAATGCAGCGGGAACACTGACAGGGTAGAGAAGGCTGTGGCCAGACATATCCACTGTCCTCTCACACTGCCAGTTCTGCACAGGGTGAAGCTGGTGTGGAAATGTATCTGCTTCTCCACCCCATGCTGTGGATGGAACCTTTGGGCTGGCACATGCAGTGGGGCCCTGCTGCCTTCTGAGCTGAGCACCCACCCATCTCATTTCAGAAATGACTCTTGCAAGGAGCTCAGGCCGCATGGATGGGCCCACGAAGAGGCTGGGAAGGAGCTGGGAGTGGGGAAAAAGAAGATCCACAGCTTCAGCATGTACCTGGGACAGCTATGAATTTATCCTTGTGCAGGCAGCCACTCTTGGTCTGCTGGGCTTTTGGCTGGTTTAGGGGACTCAGCTCCTGTGCAGGTTGAGGAAGCCTGGCGGGGGCAGGGGTGGGATTTGCCTGGGAAATTTAGGCTCCTACAGGTCCACTCAGGGAGAAGTGAGTGTGGCTGGCCTGGGCAGTAAAGGAGAGCCCATGCCAGCTGCATGAAGTCTATCTAACCTAGACTTAGAAAGCTGCTTCTCACTCTGCTAGCCCTTCAACACACCAGCTCCCAAGGTTTCTCTGACATCACACCACCTTTCTCAGCAGGGACCTGCCTTTTTTTTTGTTTTTTTCCCCTTTTAACTAATTCTCTATTCTAATATGCACCTGGCAGGTTTTGAAGGAAAATACCAGCAATGGAAGGCACCAGTTATTCAAACAGTTAGAAAAACATAAGACCAGCCCTGCAACTAGAGATCTGCTGCAGTCCTTGCTGAGGTTGCCCGTGCTTTTGAGGGATGTTCTAAGGATCAGCATATTAAGCACTGCAGCTAGCTGATGCTGTAGTGCCATGGAGGTAAATACTCAAGCACAGATTAATGATGAGCTTCAGGAGGTAATTACAGGGTCTCTGAGCCCCACTTCCACCCCAGGCAGCACAGACCACTCGTCTCAGCCATGGCTGCTGCTGCACAAGCTCTGCCTCCGAACTGTGGCAGCGAGCTGAGACGGATGGATTTACACAATATTTGTTTGCCAACAGGCGATCCGCCATCAATATTTAAAGCTGAATGAGTCTCAAGAGTGGGATGAAGAGCCCTTGATAAGGCAGCATCCATCATTTTGGTTTTTAATTTTGCGCTTGCTCACTCACTGCACAGCATTATATGCATATCAAGTAAATGAATAATGGATAAATAATTCACCAAATGGCTCACCCTCTTGATTCTCCCAATCATCATGAAGCTTGGGTGCCTAGCACAGGGATGCTGGAAGCACCAAGTGCAGGGAGATGGGTTTTGGGGGATAGTGCCACATTGATACATTACTCAGCACTTCTGAAGTCCCTCTGCTAACAGCTGTAACTCCACAGCTGCCCAGCTGGCTTAATGAAGGCACATCAAAGCCTCCTGTCTCTCTAAACTGCTCGGGGGCTCTCTGGAAACTCAGCAGCCCCTGAGCCATATCTGTGTTCACTCTGCCCATGCAGTGGGTGCTGACACCCACCCCTGCCATTCCCAGGGTGCTCCAAGGGTGCCAGCAGCACCACAGGCAAAGTGCATGGCACTTTCTGGTGTGCCATCTTTATGCTCCAAGGGTCAGGCAAACAGAAATGCCAGCCTCTGCTGCCATCACTGAATAGGGAGGAGAGGCTTTTGCTACCCCACGGGGCTGTTCAACACAAGGGCCTTGGACACTGCACATCACAGCTCTCAAGCAGGACCTTTTGAAGTGTCACTTTAGTTGAGGGAAAAAGGGACAATGCTGCCAGTGTCTGCCCTAGGAAAGGCAATGAAATTAAAGATGCAACAATTCTGGGAAGCCCTACCTACACTCTCTTGTGAGGCTACAAATTGGCTGCACCCCACTCCACAGCCATGACACATTTATTCTCCCTGTCCCTTCCATGCAACAGGCTGCTGTCCAAGGTTTGGCAGGTCCTTTCTGCTCTAATGGAACTCTCTTCACTGTCTAGAAAAAGCATCGAGGTCTGCAGGGCATGTATGCCCAGTTCAAATGCTGCAGGATCATTTGCTGGAGTGCCCAGAAGCCTTATTTGCAAGAAATGCTTACAAATGTGTAACTGGATGGTAAGAACATGATAGGCACAGAAGAGGCTCTGAAGCAGGGATTTGCTGCGTATAATTTTTCTGCTTCTTCAGGGACCAGACATTCATCCTCAGCAGTCCCAAAAGTCACACTGACACCATCCAAGAGACCTTCATCTGCTTCCACTCTGTCTCAGCAATAACATCTCTCAGTTGTGATCTCTGGGGATAAACAACCACAGCCTAACCTCAGGGCTGGGCCACCCAAACAGGCCCTACATGCTGCTGGTGGCTAAAAGCAGAGCTGTGAAGCCTTCAGAGCCCTGATGGCATGGCTGGAAAGGCCCATGTTCACTGGATGTTGCCATTCCTGAAGCAGGGACAAGACACTGCCACAGCACTGCCTCTTTGCGATGCTGGCATGGCCAGTGCAGCAGCACAGTTTGCAACTCTGTTTTGAGATTTCAGACTTAGATTGGTCAGGTTTTTCCAGCACACTGGGGCACTGACAAGGAGAAATTCTGTCAGCAGTGCTGCAAAGCTTCCTTGATCAGCTTCTCCTTCTGGCTACCAGACACACAACTGGGCTGCTTGGGACAAAATTAGGAACCAGTATGCTGGGACAGGTCTTAATTTATGGTGACAAATAGAAAATCAACTCCCCCTGCTTGGTACAAAAAGCTCAGCAGTTCCTGTGGGAAGGTGCTGGAGCAGATTTCTCACCAGTGGTGATCAGCAGGCTCCAAACCTCTGCAGAGCAGCTTGCCCTGTGCTGAAAGCTTTACAAATACAGTAGGATTTCTGCAAACCCTGGTCACAGAGGGATGTGCAGGTGGTGTCATGTGTTCCAGAGCAATCTCAGCTGCTCAGCCTGCTGATGTCCTGATCTGATCTGATGCTCATGATCCAGGTCTGCTCTGGTTTCAGACCTGGTTTGTGAGAGAGTTGCCTTCTTGTAGCTTTGTGCCTTTCTGGGTCTTCATATGAGATGTTGGAGCTGAGGAACCCCACCTGATCACAGCGAGCCACTATGCATGGATACATGTCATGTCTCAAAAGTTTAGAAACCAGATTCCTAAAACATGGATCCTGAAACATGGAAAACAGTTCTGGTTTTCCTGCAATATGGTTGCAGTAAACAGCCACTTCCCAATGCTAAACTACTTCAGCACGTTGACAAGTCTGCTTAGTTGGGCTTTTTCAGACTGCAGACAACCAACTTACAAAGCCCATGTACAAGCCTTGGGTATTCCATAACATGAGGCAGCACAAGAGACGCACAGAAATGTTTTTGGCTTCTCCAGGGAGCTTTCTGCTCCTCTCCTTATTCCTCTGCTGTGTTTCTCCCAACTGGAGCTGTTGCACAGACATGCAAAGACACTCACTGAGGCAGTAGAAGTGTTGCTCAGCTTCAGCAGGAAACACATGCAGGAAATCCCTGGCAAGCCATGTGCATCCAAGCAGTGGCAAGGGATGGGAGAAAGTCTTTCCAAACCATCTCACCAGAAAAAGCCTCCACCTCTCTCCAGTCCCCGCTGTGCCACTGCAGTTTCAGTGCTAGTGCTTGCAGGATGAAATACCCAAGAGGCCAGGAGGAAGATAGGACTGTTGGAAGAGGGGGACCTCAAGCTGTGGTACTTGACTTTTTTTTTAAAGACAAGAATAAAAATTCTTTTGGGAGCCATCTGTAGCTGTGTTTTTTCTGCCATCAGAAATGTTTCAGCACGTGATAGCTGAGTTCATGAGCAAGTGAGAAGGTGTCTTTAATAGAGTTCTTTTAATGAGAAAATTCATGGAGGTGCAAATGAGCCGAGAGAAAAAGGTAGTGGTGTAAGAGACCTCTTTCCAGCCCTCCTGGACAGGGCTCCCAGTTCCCATCTGGCTCCAGGTCTCTGGCGAGGTCTGTGCCCAGAATGAGGACTCAGGGGCACAAAGGGAGAAGAGGCACCTCAGTTGTATTCCTCCTCCCTCTCCCAATCCAAGGAAGAGAAATAAGAGCCCAGCATCAAAGCAAAAAGTGACCAGATCCCTCCCCTTCCTTGGTTCACTTTGTACTGACCTTTAATAATTGCAGAAAGGAAAATGGACTGGTCAGTTTGCATTAAAAACTCACTGAAGTGGCTGATGCATTCTCCTGCTTATCAAATCCAAGCTGCTTGGATAAGCCCTGTGAGCAATTAGTGCTACAACCTCTAGCCAAAAATTCTAGAAGTCCTTTTGCATACAGTTAGGAAGGAAAATGTTGATTAATTTGTTCTGATACACTGCAGAAAAAAATGCTCAAATAGTGTCAGAGAGCTCAGGCAGATTATAAATTGCCTTGCTCAAGATTGTAAATATTACATCCATGCCTCCCTGTGTGTTTTAAAGACATCTTCATGTGCTGTGGCTGTGTGGAAGAGATTTGTTTTAATATTTTACTAAGGAATGCATATTTCATCTGCATGGTGCTTGCAAGAGAGGGATTTTTTTTTTTTTTTTTTGAAAAGCTTCTTCAGCTGTGAAGGGAGCAAGTATGGATGATACACAGACATGCCACTGCAATAAGCCAGGATGCTGCAGCGGCCCTGAGATGCGATTTAAAATGCACAGGGCAGGTGCAAGAAGAAAAGAGGAAAAAAAAAGAAGAATGAGAAAAATGGAGCATGAGATGGCTCAGCAGCAAGGGAAACAAGGCATAAAGCACAGCGCTGAGCCTTAAGCCTCTTGTCACCCCAGCTCCAAGTGTGCCAGGGGTCAGACGGGTCCAGGCAGAGGAAGATCTTCAAACAGCCACTGCTTCTAATTCAGGTCAATCACCTCTCACCATTAATAGCCAGGCATTTACTGATCAGGGCTGGCACGGCATTAGCATCAAGGGATCTTATTTGCGTCAAAGGATGGTCAACGTGAGCAAAGGTAGGTTTTTCCTGTTGAATGTAACCAAGTTTCACCCTATACATTTGCAGAGGGAAAGCTGGGAAGTGTGAACTAGGTACAACCGAGAGGCTCTCGTGACCTATACAAGAGTCCTCCACTGCCTCTAAACCAGATGTCTCATTCATGGGAACTCTAATCCAGGGGTTTTCTTGCAGCACTAGGGCTGCCTGAATTGATACACCTGCACTGTGCTGTGAAAGCTGCCCCTCTGGGAAAGTTTCTGTCTCCTGCAGCGCATTGCCACGACAGGCTGTAGCTACACGTGCAGTGTGCACAGACAGGTCCCAGTAAGATATTTGCTGAGACTGGAGTCCCATGCATTTGAAGAGTAGAAAGCAACTCCCCTGCCTTGCCAGAGTCACAGATCTACCTGATCAGAGGGTTCCTTTTCTTGAACAGACTGAAGAAATGTCCCTGGCTCTGCACTCCCAGGGAGACCATCACACTCGTCCTGGAGGGTGACAAAGCCCCGAGAGACTCTACCACAGTGACAGCTCCAAATGCCAACAGAGCTGCAGACAGTTGCAGGACTGAAAGAAAACAGGGCCCATTCTGTGTGACAAGCCGAATTTTAGGGAGAAAGTTAGGAAGACAAGCTGAAAGAGCTGCCTTTTAAAGAGCTGCTAACATTTACAGTATGCCTTGAAGAATTTTATCTATTTTTGTGCTGTGAGCTGAGCTCTGCTGATCTAAATCCAGATCAGCTCCACTTCACAAACGCAGCAGCTCTGAATTCAGCTTGGTTTAGCTCTGGCCTTTTATCCCTGGGAAATGTGTCCCACTCGGAAGATTGAAGGAAGCACAAAGAAGAGTACAATGCTATGAAAAGCACCAGGCATTCAGTCTGTGAAGCCAAAGAAGCAGGCACGTGCTCCCAGGGGCTGAAACCCACGTGCAGCCAACTGCAGTTCTCCTGAGACACTGCAAGCAAATGGCTCATTCAGCAGCCAGTCCATCCATCGAAGCCAGCTAAGACGTGGAAAGACCTAACAGAAATCATGGCAACTTGCTCCCATCACTGCCAGGGATGGATGTGACTCGGATGGTGCTAACAATGACAATCTGCCACTAACAGCACGATGCAGGACATAACGAAGACCGAATGAAGGCAGAAAAAAAGGTCTGCCCTGTGCCTCTGAAACCTCTCCAGCTTCTAGCACCTGATCCCCTCTGGCCTTCTGTGGGACTGCACTGGGCACTGGTAAGGTTTCAGAGCAGCACAAGCACCAAGCAAAGCCTGTATGAAGCTGCAAAGAGCCTGGCACGTTGCTCCTTGGTGCATGCTCAGGCCTTCCAGTAAAAACCCTCCATGTTTTTTATTGCTGTGAGTTGGAGAGATGCTGTTGAACCACCTCCAGCACTTGCCTTATGCAGGGGTCTGGACAGACCTCAACACCCTCAGAGCTCCATCCTGAAGCACACTCAGACACATCCCTCTGGTGAGCTGCTGCCCTGGTTTTCAGTTCTCTGGTTCCAGCTGCAGAACACCAATGCTAGGCAGAGTGTTGCTCCATGGTGGAGTGTCTCCAGGTTTGGATCAGCATGCACTAGAAACCACTGTTCAGAATGCTCAACTGCACCTAAACCCAGGAGTATAGGGAGAAGGAGAGGTCTTCTGCTGCTGCACAGCATCTGTCCTGCAGCACCCTTTCCAGGGACCAGGAGTTTATCTGGCAGACATAATCTGCCTGAAATTGTCCACATTCATCACTCTTGCCATTGTATTTGCGTGCCTTGCAAGCTTTACCAGTTCTCTGCAATACAGGGAGATGCTGCTGCCTCCTGGGAGCTGGTGAGGAACTGGTGGGGATGGTGTGCTTGAGTCCTGGGGATGGGAAATGTCCCCTCTCAGCCCCTCTCCGCCAGGTTGCCCAAAGCCTTCTCCCCTCGCCTGCAGTGACTGACTCTAGAGCATGACCATCTCCCTTACCCTGGGGTAAGGCAG
The DNA here is from genome assembly GCA_013399695.1 of Formicarius rufipectus. Lineage (NCBI taxonomy): Eukaryota > Metazoa > Chordata > Aves > Passeriformes > Formicariidae > Formicarius > Formicarius rufipectus. Next base: position 63,509 of record VXAU01005090.1, on the reverse strand, counting down.
CAAAGACCAGGAGCTTGAGTTCTGCTCTTCTCTCAGCCTAAATCAAAAAAAGCTTTTAAAGCTCCTACTTCAATCTCCCCTTCTTGGATGCAAGCAAAAGCCTGCAGGGCATGGGATGGACACCAGGCAAGCACCCCGAGGCACCCACTTGTAGCCTTAGAGGGACACTAGCTATTCCCCCAGCCCAGTGGATGGCAGTGACCAAGCTTGCTGCTGCCTCTGCTGAGCGTGGCTGCCTCGAGCTGTGCCACCACAGCTCTCTGTTTCTGTGAGAAATCGTGCACGGCATCTGGCCACAGATGTTTGGGCGGCCACACCTCCTGCCTGGCCTCCAGCAGCCAGCCCTGGAGGAGGAAGTCGAACTGCTCCCCCAAACACATAACCTTGTGCCTGGATGCACAAGGGAAGTCTCCAGCAAAGGCCAGGCTCCACTGGCAGGGCGCTGCAGTGACCCAGGATTTAGTTGTTGCATCTGCCTCTGGTTTCATCCCTGTCAAGTGGCATAAACAATCACATCAACATTAATAAGGGCACTTGGTGCAGGCTTTTAGGTTCTTATCTTGCTTTTAATGATTCATTCAGCTTCCCTTGGCTCTTGCAACCCAAGCCCTCTCCATTCTTCCTGATCAAAACCTGCCGGGAGCCACCCCAGCACTGTCTGAAGAAATTAAAGGGATGTGGGTTACGTAGTGGCTGTGAGGACTAAAGGGCACATAAGGGAAGGATGATTTTTCTACTGAGGCACACAGAAATCTGTCACATTCGCTTGAGCTCATTATTCCTAATTAGCAGCGCCACGGCCGATGTAACCAAGATACTCCTGCTGCTACCACATCCAGCCACACTGCATTTCCTGACAACATGCTGGCATCATCCTTCACAGACCCCAGCCCTGTCCTGCCACCAACACTGAATGGGCACATGCCATCGTGCCATGGGCCCATGAACAGGCCAATGCCCTGCTGATGACGCGACCACCACGGAGGGAAGGAGGGACCAGAGGAGGGAGGTTTTTCCCCACACTGCATCCTCCTTTTTCATGTCTCCACTGAGTCCTGGCAGTGCTGCATGAGGAAAGCTGCAATGGGTGGGGACAAGAGACAGGGTGTTCCCCACACCACTCCACTCCCCAGCTGCTGCAGGCAGGAGGGAGCTACCACCACCTCTGTGCCACACAACACAAGCAGCTCCCAGCCCACTTCAACCAGGGCAGAGAAACCCTCTAGCATGTCTCACATCCATCAGGCAGCTCTCTCTGCTCCTTGACATTGATATATGGTCTTTTTGTCCAGATGCCAGAGGAACCCTTTATACCAGATAGCTTTTATCTCAAAATAAGCCCTGGAAAAATAACACAGGTTTTATTTGTCATTTACTCGGAAAGTTTTGAGCTAATAAATAAAGTGAAGCTATTTTAAAGAGCAGCAGCTTTCCTGAAAACTTCAACTTAGGGTTCTGACAGAAATAACAATACCTCCATTGCCTAAATACCCATCACCCCAGCTTCTGAAAAATTTGGTTTCTCTGGCTGCAAAGAACAAAACTTTGCAAATCAAATTACTTTACAGTCATGTAATTAGCAATTAGCTCTCTGATGGAAAATGATTCCCCCACACAATATTTGGGTGAATCATACCCAAGTGGGTTTTTTTTAACTTGTTTTTTGCATATGCACACACACAGTAACATAGCAGCACATCAGGATCTTGGCCAAGTTCTTCCCTTTAATCTGCCCTTCATTTCCGAGCAATTCAGACAGAGGTCTTGCCTCTTAAACCAAAGGAGACTTCCAAGTGTTAATGTTGGTTTTAGCAATCCCACTGTCTCAGCAACACTGAAAGTGAGGGACATGGTCCTGCTTCCTGGTGTCAGGCCAGTGCTCCTGAGGAGAGCTCAAGAATTCCTGCACAGTTTTGTGCAGCTGTTTACAGTGCAAAGAGGTGAGAGCTGACCCTGCGGAGGTGTGGACATGCGGGAGCCACTGCACCATGCAGGAGGAGGACCCTTCACTGTAAGCTGAATTTTGCACCCTCATTTTCACATGACAGATCAGGGCTATCGCATCCTTTGCCAGGACTCACTTTTTGCCTAAACCCTTGGAGGGAGACATCCCTCCAGGAACAACCATATTTCTCCTTATTCTCCTTTTCCCGTGGGAGCAGTCATGGCCTTTCATCACTTTCCCAGCTGGGTAGATTGGCAGGATGATGAAAAAATGAATGGGCCTCAGTAAACTCACCCAGTGATGTTGGCCAAGACCAATTGAGCTCCCCCCTGCCCAGGACACCAGCACGATCATAATCACTCAATGGAGCCATTAAAACAATGTATGTTCACGTCTCCATATTTTCATAGAATCATAGGGTGTTTTTGGATTGAAACTGGCCTTAAAACATCACAGGCTGTTTTGGGTTGGAAGGGACCTGATTCCAATGCCCCTGCCATGGGCAGAGATGCCACCACTAGATCAGGTTGTCCAGGGCTACAGCCAATCTGGCTTCAAACAATTCCAGGGATGGGATATCCACAACTCCTCTGGCCTGTCTATCCCAGTGCCTCACTGGAGGTTATGCTGGCAGTCATATAAAGGTGGGCTTCAAAGTCATTTAAACTCTTCAGTCAGTTTAGTTCCCAAATCAGCAAGAAAAACAGCCTTAGGGCTTTGCCCTGATAGAGAAGGTTTATGTACACTTTGGATCTAATCCAGGAGTTCTTAGTCACCTCTCAAAGGTGACAGAAATCCCTGTGGACCTGCAAAGCAGCATGACATTTGTAGCTGTGATAGAAATGCAGGATGGGAGCCACAAGAGGGTTTTTGCTTTCTTTTCAGACTGGCTGAGACAGGGATGTGTAGGAGTAGTGGAAAGCCACCTGCACCCAATGGAGAAAGCAAACACCATTCTGGCAGGCAGGGCAGAGGGTGCTTGGAGAGGATCACATTATGTGCAGAACTGTCCCCAGGCTTTATTTGTCTGCAGCAGCCCTCTCCTGTATTGTTTCAATATGCAGATCAACCAGGGCTGCTTACTTTAGGTTGCTGTTGGCATTTCTGCTCACAAGGTGAATGGTTTGTGGGATACCCAGTGCTTCTTTTGTTGGGATTGTTTCCCAGTTTAAAGGGAAATGTGACATTACTCAAATTCTGAATTCTGCCTCCAACACACACATTGCAGTTCTGCTTTGGGTTAAAAAAAGCTCATAGTCTGTTTCTATGTTCTTTCCACTCTATTCTATTTAACATTGTTTCACAGAGACTCAGTAACAGCATGCATGACACACTCCATTTATCCCAGCATGGTGAACCAGAATTTTATGTATAAGAGACCAGCTCCTCGTGCTGAATGAGACACCAGACAGCAAAACACTCCACCCTTAGCCTGTCATCAGGCAATTTGCCACAAAGGGACTCAGTGAATATGAGGTTAGCTTAAATATATTTTTTTAAAAAAGGTTATTAAAATGAAGGAATCCAACCCCTCTTAATGTGGGTCTAAGGCTGAAAGGCTACAAAGAAAGGCAAGCAATGCAGCAGCTCTCCTTGTGTTCACCCAAGAGGACCATTCATCTTATTTCAGGACGTAGAGGGGTCAGACATGCTCACTGCTTTATGCAAAATCCTCCTTAAGGATTCCCAAAGAAGCTGTCCATCCTTCTCTGCTGAGGGAGGCTTTCTGGATCTGCAGCAGTGGTATCACTTAATGGCCCACCTGGAAAACAGATGGTCCAGACCCTGCATGGACAGCTTCACTAGCTTCAGCAGGCTATGGTGATTTACAACCTATGAGGAGCTGGCTCTGTGTCTCTGGATGGATTGCTGGATGAGAATTAGATTTGATTATGTGTTTGCTTGTACAGGTTTCAGTGCACCAAGTGGGGCAGCTGCTGAGTGGGATGGGTGGCCAATAGCAATGGATCTGCTCAGCCAGGTTGGTTTGCTGGCAAAAAAAGCCTTCAACGTTTTGACTTCTTCTCCTGCCCCCAGCTCACATGTGGCACAAAAAGTCTGCAACGTTTTTACAGTGTACGAGGTGGCTTTGTGCAGTAACCAAATTAAATCTGAAGAGAGTGGGCCGTCACCTGGAGGTGTCTGGTGTCAGAGCAGGAAATTTGAGAATAAGCATCTAAGAGCACTCTGTGCAGCACTATCTCATGCATAGCTCTGATGGCTTCAACCTGGTCCAACCTTCAAGAAAGGACGGCAGTGAAAGCCAGTGACAATAGTTTGGAGATCTGAGAGAGGTCACAGCTTCGAAAATGTCTCAGAAGTGGAAAACAAGGAGGAAGAATAAGTAGTCAATTTTCAAGAGAACAAGCTCACCTGCAGGGTGCCATACAGCTGCATGGGAGGATACATGGGGCTTCATATGTTAACAGGCTGACAAAAAAGCCCATACACACACACACACATGTGTATGTCCATATATGTACACATATACAAATACATTAATATGCATGTACATGCATATTTGAGCCAAGTTCAGAGAGAACTGTGAGAACCTTCAAAGGCAACCAGGAAGGATGAGGGAGTGGGAAGATGAAGTCTGAAGAAACTAATGAAAAGCAACACACATCAGCAGCAAAAGACCCAAACGACTCCTACATGCCCTACATTGTATATCAGCTGTAGCTGCTCCTGAAAAGGACTTCTCAGCAGTCAGCCCAGTGAAGAATTCTGCTCTGACATCATGAAAACAAAAAAACCCCTCTGCCGTGCAAACATTAGATTGAAAAAAATAGCATCAAACCAGCACAATAACATTCAGTAAATCAGCTGCAAGGGCACATACACGGCTTCTGTCATTCCACTTCTGAAAGGGGGAACATCAAGCAACAGGGTGACAACTGATAAAGGAGTGCAGAGATTTTCATACTAAGCCAGGCTGCACACAGTGAATTTGTTTAACTTAAAGATAAAGCAATATATAAAAGGTCTGACTGACACTTCTCATTTATCCTCTCCTTCACACAAGAATAAGTGATCTCTTGGTGAAATGGGAAAGTAAAATATTCAAAAGAAACACAAGGTTCTTTTTGTTCTTACCTAAAGTGCACCAAATTGTGGCACTTACTGATGAAGTACTGTTGAGGTCAGGAGATTAGCATGATTAAAGACAGAATCAGATGTTTAGGAGGGAAATGTAGTTACTGCAAATGAAAGCTTAGAAAAAAAGCATGTAAGTTCTGTGTTTTTATGAGGAACTATCAATAACATGCTTTCTCTTTCAGGCCAGGCCAGACAACTAGGAACAAAGAATTGGTCCAGAGGTACTGGAGGAGAGTTCACAGTCCCAAAGCAGTGATTCTGGAAACGGTGCAGCTTTCCCACCACCATTCTGTTTGTCCTGAGTTGGGTGTATAGAAAGGGGAGATACTTATAGGCAGGGAGTCAGGGACATGACAGCCCAGCACCAGTGGGACTATCACTGCAGTACCTTTCAGCTCCCATGCCCACCTTTCAGTATGGTTGTTCCAGGGCCTGGTAATTGCTGAAGACTAAGTGTGGAAGGCTCACGTGGCAACAGTGGACACAGTACAGTGGGATACCGTTCTGCTCGTTTGGGAGAGTCTGATCTAACCTACACGGCCAACAGCACAGCAATAAGAGGAGCCCAAGGAATGCAGGCAATTATTAAAACATGTTAATTGCATGCAATAAGAAGAATAAAAAATTTGCTATGTCTGCAGAAAGCAAAAAGGGTTGAATTTACTGGGTGAGGGGAGTAATTTAACTCCCTTTTCTCTGGACCATGTAAGAGTCAGTATAACCCCTTGAGGAGGGTTTCCCCTGGCTCTCAGTGGATAGGATTTCATCCATCTGCAATTTTTATCCTACGGCAACCTTATTTCTCCATCCTTCCTCCCTAGACTCCTTTCAACCCTGTGCTTCACGGCTGAGTGCCTGGGTTGGAAGAGATGGGTTTGGAAATGAAATTACTGCAAAATGCAGAGGGCAAGCAGGCAGTCCAGGGTACACTTCCAAAGGTCACATCCTCCTGTCCTTTCCTATGGGAAAGTGTTCTCTAAATCTGCTCACACCCTTCTCTAACAGTTCCAGAGCCCAAAGCTGACCACCCAGTTACATGCCTGTGATGCCTTTCTCCGGCTGGGTTACCAGGGCCGGGCCACTCTGCTGCAGGAACAAAAGGCATTTTCCTCTCTCTCTCTTTGCTGGGACCCTGATGGTGTTGCTCAGAGTTAGAAAGCTACTCTCCCCAAGAAAGTATGAGCAAAGTGGCTGCTCCATGTCAGTGATGGGGATACAGAAAGGGATAAGATCTCACAGTGGGTTCAACTTTGCGGTGGGAATGAAACTCCAGCTCCTGGCTGCTGTGAGGCAAAGCCTGCAAACTGAGCCAATTAAATCACTCACCATGGGGGGGATGTGTGCAGAGTGAAACAGCTTCATTTTAAGCTATGCACACCCTTGGACACATTGATGTTTTATTCTTGTGCCACAGAAGCACTGACATCTTTCACAGGGAGCAGCTCTGGGATGACATCAGAGCTGTTTTGCCAAGGGGCAGTGATAAAATCTTCAACTCCCTTCACTCGCCTTGCATCATCCCTGAGACAAGCAGGTGCCAGGTATGGGAGTAGCTTCACCACTGGCCATGCAAGGGCAATCATGTCTGGCCAAGACCCAGCTCCACCATGCACCAGGGCAAGAAGAATGGCTGTAACATGTCCCCATGTGACTTAGTGGGGCCTGGGGAGGTTCCCTGGTCCTTGGTGGATCCATGGAGAGAAACTGGACTTGGTTCATGGTAAACTCAGAGCTGAACACCATCGAGACAGCATGAGTGCTCTGGGTTTTGCATGGATAGAGAAGAGGTGCACAGCCACACATCTGAGAAGGTGCGTTGGGCAATTAAACATCTAGGAATGGGCAGAGAAATCATTGCCACCAGTGGCTGCAGGGTCCTGCCCATCCCATAAAACCCTGTCAGAAAAGCAGGGAAAGCAAGTTTAGGGGGCAGCAGCTGAGAGCATGGAGGCGCCAATGGTGAGAGTCTAAGACACTCATCTGGGACGTACAGAAGTACAGCTGGGCCTGTCTCTGTCACATGCCCTGCAATTCTCCCAGAGCTAGGGATCAGAGAGCTTTAAATATAAGGTATCTTGATCCTTATACAAGTTCTAACCCTATATTGGAATCCTTTGGGAAATAGCAGGAGCTATGGCTTTGCATTGTTAAGCACGTCAACACACACTGGACATGCTCTCCTGCAGTCCCAGCTATTTCTGTGCATGGGTTTCCACAGCTTCTTCCAGAGATGCCAGTGTGGTATCCAATTAACTCATCAGTCACAGCTCCACGAGCTTTGCTGGGTGCAAACTCTCAACTACATAAATAATAAATAGGAAAACTAACATCTTGTCTCTGTTCCTCTGCTCCTTTCCATTGCAAATGCATCTGGAGCAGTCACCTTAGTGCATGCTCACACACACATGCATGCACACATGGAGACACCAAGTGCCCACGCTCCAGTTTGATTAAGTCTGCATTTGGTGATGAGTTCAGTTTGTGGCAAGGCTGTACACATGACAAGAAAACAAGGCTGGCTTTAATAGACCTAATTCTCATTAATCTTGTTGCTTCTTTCTGCCTCACTGCAGAAAGGAACTCAGGTTAATAAGAAATAAGGAGTTGCCTTCGTAGAGCTGGTGGGAGCTTGCAACAGGGCTGCATTGGTTATTTTCCATATTCCCCTGAGGCCCATGTAGGAACAGACATTTAGTCCAAACTATATTACTTGGCTAACAAGATTTACAAGCAGTTTGAGATAATGCAATCATTTCCAAAATGAAGGAAAGACATTTTCTGAAAAGTAAAGCTGGGAGGAGGGAGCTGAGGGCTCATTTTCTCAAAATTCATTATCCACAGGCCAGGTTTTGCATGTGTATGTGTGTGTGGTGCTTTCAGACTATGAAGACCGAATTAAGGCCAGCTCTGTAGATAGGTTTAGGTGCAGAATCATTTTTCATCTTTGTCTGGATTTTTCCCCTCCCTCTGCCTCCCATGCATGTTACACAAACAAACAATAGCATCTAATTAGGTTGTCCAACCTTGCCTTGTCACCCACTGTGTTACTCCATGCAGCCTTCGCTTGTAAGCAACAATGTAAGAGCAGAACATGTATCAATACAAACAGGAATGCTGAGCTAATGCAATAATGCTCTCCCAGATGGATGCCTGCTTTACAGTGTGTCAGATCCCCAGAGACTGTGCCTGCTTTCTTATTCACCTGAAACTGTGGAGTAATGTGATTAGCTTTCCAAAATGATTGATGGTCACTGAATCACAGAAATCAGAGATGGAAAAACCAACTGCATCATACTGCTGTCCATCACTTCACCTATGGATGCATCCACACACAATTCTCCTGTTGCAGGGTTCCTTCCTAGTGCTGAATACAGTTGGATTTTAAATTACTCCAGCGATGGGGTTTCCAGTGTCTCCCTGGAAGTCTGTGAGCTAACTAGGCAGACATCATCCCCTGCACTGACAGTTCTTCCTCCCCACATGACTAATTTTCTCTTGCTCCATCATCCTTGCTGAGCTTCATCATCCCGCTGAGTTCCCTGCCAGTGAGCAATCTTGTCTCAGCTCCACCAGGCTCTGCACAGTCATATCTGCTGTTTCACTACAAGCAAATCCCTCAGGCTTTCTCTTGACCCTGTGTCCGTCGTCCTCCTGGGCTGTGTACTGAACCATGTCGTGTAGGCAGCTGAGGTTTTACTGCAGAAGGATGAGGAGGTGTGGATATTCACGGTCGAAAGGGCATGATGGCCAAGGCAGAGGAACTCCTAGATGGGTCAAGAACTGTGCTCAGCATGGTAGAAGATGCACTGAGGTGTGACTGAAGGAGCAGAGGGAAGAGCAAGGGATCAAACCTTGCTCCCCCACAGAAAAATGAATGGAGCACATTAGAAATCCTGCATGGCTGTAAAGACAAACTACCTTCATGCACTTCATTTGCGAGGTTTCATGTGCGCAACAAGGTCTAGTAAGTGCACAGGATGTTTAATATTAAATGCACTATTTATTATTTACTTAGCAAAAAGTGCATGCTAAGAAGCTCTTCTGAGGCAAGCAATGTGCTGAGCCTGGCCCCAAAACACCTCCTTTGCTCCTCCCATCAAGGCTGAAAGGAATAAACTCTTTAAAAAGTCTGGGAATACATCCACTGGCAGCAGGGGTGTATGTAGGTCATGGTGATGCAGCGGAGCCTGGGGCTGTGGCCAGGCTGGACAAGGCTGCCTGGGGCCAGTTGTGGCTGGGACTCTTCCCTCAGCCTCCTCTGCCAACCATCTCTGCACCTCTGTCCAAGGCGTGGTGCCCTTCTGCACTTTCCCTCCTGAGCTGCACCAAAGGGAAGAATGTCCTGCCCTTGGTCTTTTCTGATTTCTGACAAGGTGAAGGCAGAAAGGGGAAAAATAAACAATTTCAAAACAGGGCAATGCTGGGCATCAACACAGAAAAGGGAAGAGAGGCTGGATTAGGGAGCTTACCAAACCAGGGTGTGAGCACTGGGGGAGCTTCTTCAGGACTCTGGACCTAAGTGCAGGGGAATGGGACTGTGAGGCTTGCTAGAGACAGTGAAGAAAAGCTCCATATCTCTTTGGAAATTCTTCTCATTTCATGTGATTACAAAACAGCTGGGTCGCCAATCAAATACAAGAGAGTTAAAGCTAAATGTACTTGCCAAAGCCTTAGACCCAACCCCAGGCCCTGCTTCTTTAAAAGAAAATAGCATATTTCTCTTAACTGGTCAATAGTTCAGACTGGCTAAATTTGTAGCAGCTTACAGTAAACCCAAGGGTCAGCTCACATCACTAATGTCTGCCCACCATCCTTGTGCTGCTGCTGGGAGCACGGATGGATCCTGCCTCCTATGGTAGCTTTCTCTTGGGATTGCTGGCTGTGCCAGGCTGCCCCAAAACCAGCCCTGCCATGTCCAAGAACACCCTGTGGCTCAGTGCCAGGCAGGCAGGATGCCCTCCCCGTATCTTCGGAAGTCCTGACTGTTTTATTTTGGAGATATTGATAGCAGGAATTATCCTCCGAAGGAAAGAGTGGGCTCCTGGATTATGTCACCAGCAAGGCTTGTCTCCTAGCGTTGCCACTGAGAAGGCTATGATACAAACGATTGCAAAGGCTTCGAGGAGGTTTCGTGTTGATGCATTAAGAGCACCTCACTGCCTGTTCAGGAGACATGACTTTTCAAAGAAAGCAGCTGCAACATTTTCCCCTTCCACAGAGCAGTTTCTTCTAAAAGAGACAGAGTTAGCAGCAACAGCCAGCAGCACACAGTGTAAGAGACTTTCAGCTGATCCTCTTATCCCCATCACCACACCGTGATAACCCAGTTAGACACTTTCATATCAGTGCTTCTCCCACATAGCTTCCACCAGATTCTCCTCCAGCACTTCAGGGCCTTTCATTCCTGCCTGGACTTGTATTTGTTGATGAGAAAATGAAACTTAAAGCTTCAGAAAATACATGTAAAATCCTATTGCACCCAAACGCCCTGCAGATCAGCCAGAGAATGTGCCTCCTCATGACCAATGCATATGTGCTAAGCCCCAAAAGGCACATAGAGAGCTCAACGAAGTTCCTTACCCAAAACCCACCATGTTGAATATTTCTAAGGATGCATTATGGAAGCCCAGACCCTTTAGCTTCCAGATACCCTGTTGTCTGCACAGTGCACTTACTGCTCATTGGCAGGACTGCATTGCACTGAGTCAGCAGAAGCTGCCTGATAGACTAAGGCAGCTCAGAGTTCAGTGTGATGGAAGAAGCAGCAGGCAAAATACTGTAACTCATCAGACAATGTAAGATATCATAAGTAATAAGCAGCAGTGGCAGTCTACAAAGTGGTTTATAAAGGGCTTGATGAGTAACTCAGCTGAGCCTCTGGATTACACACAAGACAAATCATTTCATTTCTGTCATGCAGCAGCCCATCTGCAGTGTGCAAGGAGCCATCCCTGCTGCTCACATCTCAAGGGCTTCGGATGAAAGGGTGAGAATAGCTGCCAAAACCAGGCAACACAAGGGAAACTTTTCACTTAGTCCCAAAAGAGATGATTGATCCTCTATGACAGATTTCTATAATTGGGGAGCACTTGATATGCACAGATGTGCAAAGCCCTATATGGACACAAATAACTGTGCAATGTTCGAGAAGTGGGTTGTGCTGGTTGATAGCTGTTCCCAAATTGAAAACCAGATTTTGCCAGAGGCACTGACTTGTATCTTATAAAGCTGCACTGATTTCTGCCCTGTGCAGTATTGCTGAAATTCAGGGAACAAAATATCTGTAAGGGGAACCCACATTCTGTCAGGTGCAGAAGTTACACATACCCACTTCTTTGACCTTATCCAACGTATCAGTCCTGCTTCCTTAACAAAGCCTCCCTGGCTATTTGCCTAGGGGAATCCTACTGCTTCAACTTTTCTAATCTCCCTGGATTTTTCATCAGGCTATCTCCATTCTGGCATCTTACTAAGGGCCCCTGAGTATCATACTCTCTACTCTGAATTCCTTGAATAATGCAGAGACATGGACAAGCCAACAAAGAACTTGCCTTATTCTCCTGAAGGATAGTGAGTTAGCACCTTTCCATGTACCTGCAACCAGGAAACTTTTGCTGCACGTGCAGGACGTGTGCAGGACATATTACATCCTCAGCATGTCCTTCCTAGCAGGTTCATCTGGAAACGCACAGCAAGGTTGATGTGGCAAAAAGGCACTTGGCTCTTTGCAGAGCACTCACAGAGTCAGAATGATAGTGAGCATTTATCCAGGACAGACAGGCCTCTGGAACTTCAGCCCTGATACTCCTCTGCTTGCACAGAAACAGTGTTTAGTGAAGGTCCTGTCGGGGGAGAAGCACATTCCTGCTCTCTGAGCCTAGTACCTGGCTGAGAGAATTCTGGGAGAAGACTAATTCCTAAAGGAAATGGTAAATGCTGTTTCACACAGAGAGACCAAACATTTGGAATGTAACCAGCCCCAGAATGTTGGTCATCAGAGTAACCTTAACTGATCAGTTGCATTTGCAGCGAAACATAGAGGTGTGTCACTTACCAGGGATGCCAGGGCTTGGGATGCACGTAAGGTTCATGCTCTAGTAAAGCCCAAGCTATGTTGCATGGGGGTTCCCAGGTGCTCTTCCTTTCTCCCTTACATGGCAGGTGGGTGAACAGCCCTCATCCCCAAGTATGGGCTCTGTCAGTGAGTCAAGCTGCCGGCTGGAGGAGCCTTGGGCTGGGCAGGCAGATGAGCATGAGCCAGCTTATCCCTGGAGGGTGAGTCCTGCTTCCTGTTATCAAGTTTCTGCTGGAGGGTAGGAAGGCTCTGCAGAGGGATCTGGACAGCCTGGATCGATGGGTTGAGGCCAAAGGCATGAGGTTCAATAACCCCGTACGTCACCACAGGCTGCAGGAAGAGTGGCTGGAAAGTGGCCCACCTGAAACAGACCTGGGGGTGCTGGTCAACACAGGCTGAACATGAGCCAGGGTGTGCTCAGGTGGCCAAGAAGGCAAATGGCATCCTGGCCTGTGTCAAAAATAGCGTGGCCAGCAGGACCAGGGAAGTGATTGTCCCTCTATACTTGGCACTGGCGAGGCCACACCTCGAGTCCTGTGTCCAGTTCCAGGCTCCTCACTGCAAGAAGGCACTGAAGTCCCCAAGTGTGTCCAGAGAAAGGCAACGAAGCTGATCAAGGGGCTGGAGCCTGTGAGGAGTGGCTGAGGGAACTGGGGTTGTTTAGCCTGAAGAGGAGGAGGCTCAGGGGAGACATTATTTCTCTCTGTAACTACCTGAAAGGAGGTTGTTGCAAGGGAGGGATTGGCCCTTTCTCGGGGGCAACTAGTGACAGGATGAGAGGAAATAGCCTCAAGCTGTTCAGGCTAGACAGCAGGAAGAATTTCTTCACTGAAAAGGTGGTCAGGTAGTGGAACAGGATGCCCAGGGAAGTGGTGGAGTCACCATTTCTGGAAGTGTTCAAAAAATGACTAAAGGTTTAGTTGACATGGTGGTGTTTGGTTATAGGCTGGACTGGATTATATTGGAGATCTTTTCTGATCTTAATGATTCTATGATTCTAAGTGACAACGCACTTATGGGCTTTTGCCAGGACAGATGGGTTCATGCCAAATGGAAAGACCTCAGGAGGTAACATCTTCAAATTGCTTTGAATCACTGCCTTGCATTTCAGTCCACTGTGCTGAATGGGAGCCACCCCAGTGACCCTTTGTTCTGCGTGCAGAAAAACCCTGGAAAACTGCCTGAGAAAACCCCTGGCTGGACTCTGGCATTGCTGATAGGCCTCAGGTGTGGGGACCGTGGGTCCTTTCTCATGACAAGGAGAACCATTTCCTGAAACTTGTCCCTCTCTCACATAGATCTGCTGCCTGATGCAGCACAGACAGCATCCTTCAGCCCCCACAAGCTCATCTGTCTCCTGCTCAGCAGCAGCAGGCAGACTTTTGGCTGCAGATTTCACCAGCAGCCCCAAAGTGGAGCTCTCCATTTTATGACATTTCCAGGTAGCCCCACCTCCAGCATCTCTTGCTCTATAGGTTTTAGCATTACCCAGAGCTGATTCTAAACCTTAAAGGGCTGGTTTTCACCATGTCACAAACAGCCATATAACAGCACCATGAGAACTACCTGTTTGTTAGGGGGAAAGGATGAAAGAGGACAGAAGTGCCTGGGATCTTCTAGCTAAAAAATAATTTCAAGAAATAAAAATGTTTTTTAAACTCTGTGCTGCCACTGGTCCTGGCTGGTTGCAGGTAGGAGTCCCTGCAGCTGTCGGCTGTTTGGCCCTCTTGGAGTGTGGGGTGCAGGAGTGGACTCGGCAGCTCTTGTGCCATAGCTGACGTTTCCAAGTGCAGCTGTGCAAGCAAGACCAGGAGCACACCAAGCCATACCTAGTGGGCAGTTTGGCTTCCCAAAGCATGGCAAAATAACAGCACACTCTGGTCTTCTCTCCAAATTCACAACCATGAAACATCTGTGTTTTGCTGCCTTCGTCTATCTGCTTCAAAAAAATATGCATGTCTCTGATGGCAAAAAACAAGGCACATACAGCTGCCCTTCACCCAAGAACCCAAAAACTGTCCAGAAAAGTGTTTGAATCCTGACTTCTCCTGCTCTACTGCTGGGCATTTGTCAGTAAAGAGAGGGGAATAAACCCTTCCTGGCTGAAATACGACTTCCGAAAGGGCTGTGATGACACAGAGCATTTATATTCTGAGTCACTTCTAAGGTCTCCAGAACCTGACTGCTTTCCCAGATCTTGCTTTAACTTCTTTGGAATGACAGGAGGGGAGGGGAAGGCCATGGAGACCCCCTTTCTGGGGGGCTGCTTTTTGGCACTGAGACAGTAGGCTTTCAGTTTTCAGGTGGTCCCAGGGAGGCAGGGGCACACAAATGTGCCAAAGCGGTGAGGGCTCTGCTGCTTGCTCAGTTAGGTATACTTAGTTCACTTAAGACCCCCATTTCAGTACTGCAGAATAACGAGCTTTTGCTACAGTGCATAACCAGCACTCCTTCCAGCTTGAGGGACCACTTCAGAACAGGATATGGGATGTCCAGTAGACCATCTTTCATCATTCACAGTCTGGTCTTCAGCATTTCCTTGAGTCATGCTCAGCAATTATGAAGGCTTGCTCTATGCTGGAGGAAATTCAAGGCAAGGATACTTTGCAGCACCACAAGTTATGGTGAACAAAAGTATCTTTCCCATTGAAAATCATGTTGCTGCAGAGAGGTGCATCTCAATTCCTTACAAGTGGAGAGTCTGCACACCAGCCAGCACAGGATCTCTTTGTGTGGGAAGGAAAAAGCAAACAGGGAGTTTCTTCCTCTTGCACTGATGGAGACCACAAATATCTCCCTTTCAGGTGGGCAAGCTGCCAATGACTCCCAAACATGAGCCATGCTCAAGAAACCATCTCATCACATTAATAGCATCAACAGTTTTCAATCAGCTTTTTTTCTCTCCTTCCTGTAGGTCATCAAAGTGCTGAGGGCTGGTGCTGCTCCAAAGGAATCGGGTTCCTTCAACAACAGTATTGCATCCATCTCTTCTCCTCAGCTTGCTCACGTCATCCACATTCCCAAGGGTCTGTGAGACCTAATCATCCAGATCCAGGAGCACCTGCCATCCTGCATTTTGGACCGTGAACAGGACATGCTGCAGCAAAACCAAATAAAGGGCACTAATTTCACAAGTCAAAGGCTTCTCTGGAGCAATGGAAAAATACCTCCTTCCCATGTTAAACTAGGATTTGTACATCTGTCTTCAGTGCCTCGCACAAGGAATTACGGCTGCCTCATCGGCAGGATTTAAAGCTGCAGTCAGCTCAGAAAGATCACGAGGCTGTGTTTATTTTCTGACAGATGTACTGGTTTATCACATCCTCTCCTTTGAACATATATGCCCTCAGTATATATATGCAAGGTGTCTTTGGGCAGAACTCTGCGAATATGACTGAGGGAAGATCCTGGCTTTTTCCAGGGTTAAGCTTCCTGTCCAAGCCCAGGCACCAGGCATGCTGAAGAATGGGTTTCCTCACTTGAGCATGTACCATTTGGGGTCTAATTTACCCTGGGTGACAGCTGCTAATTTGACAAGTACTTTAACCAGACATGTTTTGAGTGTGCATCCCTTGCTCATGTGTGCTGGGCTATATGGCTGTGCACTGTGGTAGTGCATCTAAAATTATGGTAGCTGATAAAGGGAAGGCAGAAAAGGCAGTTAGAGCTCAAGCAAAAGCCTGCCAAGTTTCTAATAAAATTCAAAACACAGCAATATTTAAGAACATACACGAAGCCAGCATTTGTCTGTGTTTCAGTCTGCCTTGAAATCCCCTGAGCAATCAACCCACATGGAGGCAGCTTAAGGAATGGAAAAATCAGGCACTTCTACTTCTCATGTCTTTTTTAGTCTGCAAAGTACAATATGCAGTGGGAAAGTAAGATCCAAAGCACTTACTCTGCAACAAAAGCAATTTTGGTTGTTTTCAGCTTGAGAGAACCAATGATACCGCTTCCTAAGGCCTCTCAGGACAGAAGTCCATGGATGCCTGACCAATCACCTATCCTCAAATAGGACGTTTCTTAAAAGAGAGCACTTGTTCCCTAGCTCCCCAAATGATCCCTCAGTTCCATGGGTACCCATGCTGTGATCCTAGAAACTCGTTCACAAGTGTAAGTAACACAAAAAATCTATTCCTCCCATCATTACTACTGCAGTTCTTAGTTATTTAGTGCTCCACTCCCAAACAAGTTTCCTAAATACCATAGACCACATTTTAGTTCCATGTTTTACCAACTAATTCCAGCTCACATGGTAGGAGAAGTAGTGCTTTGAAGTGAGAAATACCTTTGTTTGTGACAATTTTGGCCCTAAATGTCATATCTGAAGTATTAATTGCCCTTATGGTCGGAGTCTTTCACAGTTTTCCTTTTGAATGTAAGAGATCTCAGTTCTTAAGCAAGGCAGCATAAATCACTACTTTTGAGCAGAGGCCACTTGTAACTCTGACATAAGGAAAACTTCTTTATTTTCTCTAAATGTCCACAATTCTCTTTAGAGGAGTAACACGTACTATCAGACCTGCCCCAAAATGTCTCGTTAAAAGTTTTTTCATCACCCAAAACATATCTTGCAATTATTTTCTGAAAATGTCAAGCCCTTTCTATCCTCCAAACAAAATGTTTAAATGCCACATTTCCCCAGACTAATTTTTGCAGTATTTAGTGTTCTTATTATATCTATTATTGTTATTATTATTATTATTGAAATACTTATTTCCTTGCCATTACTTTACATCCTCACTGTTCCTAATTCCTACACAATTCTTTGACTTTCAGCTTTTCATTAATTTTTCAAAACTGTCAAAAAATAGAGAGGAAGAAAGACAGCTCTCTTCCTTCTCTTTACTAAACAGTTTTCTAAATTCTAAAATGCTACAAATTCCCACAGCCACAGTTTTACTTTTACTTTTGCCATATCAGAGATTTCTTCCCATAAACCCAAAGAATTCTGGAAAAAGATGGAGAGTAGAAAAAGAGAGCAGTTTAAGAAGGGAAGTCAGTAAAGAATTTCTTTCCCACCCCTCCCAGTCATCTATGGTTCTGTTTGGAAACACTGAAGAAGAGCCAGAAAGCAAAGAAAAGGTGAAGATTCTATGATTTGCATTGATTTTTAGGGATTTGTCCTGGATTAGTCTAGCATTTTCTTATTTCAACACTGTGAGGTTTTGTATTTTTCTAGTTAAATTTCTTTTCACCCTCTTCAGTGAGCTCTACCTTTCAGACTATGTAATAACTTTTCCTATTTAATATTTCACTACCTCACCTTGCACTTGCTTCCAAAAATAGGGCTCAGCACTAATTATCTGTGGTTATGGGAATAATTAACTCAGACAAGAGTCCTCCCCACAGACAAACCTGTGTTGGGCATTGTGTCTCCTTTTATCACAACCAAACACAGTTCCCTAATTCTTTGTGAAAAGAAAATTGTAAGACAGAGGTCACCATCCCCTGCCCTGGTGTTTTGGTTTCCCTCTGCTCAGCATCCACTCCCAAGGCTCTGTCCTGCTGAAACTCTGTCTCTAAGGACATGCTGCCCCCAGGAAGTCCAGGCACAGGCAGTTTCCTAGTTACAAGGTGTTTGTCTTCCACGCCAAGTGTCCCTTTCCCGCTGGTGAGGTACAGAGAACGAAAGCTCTGGGGCATTATCAGCCTAAGTCAACACGTACTATTAATAATAATTACTTCTGCACTGCATATTGCTTGGCACCCTCAGCACGATTTAGCTCTGCTTTCTGCATCACAGTTGTACACATGCTCATTACCACGCAGTTTACAACCAATGCAATTACTTGGGTGAGTACTAAAACTACAGATACAGCAGAAGGACTTTTTTTTTTATCCCTTGGACCATCAGAAAACCAGGGCTCAAAAAACCTCCAGGCTAAAAAAACCCCAACAATAAAGTGATTGTTACAGGGATTAAATGATTTTTTCCTCCCATGCTTGCTTGATTGTTTGCCTTTTTTCTGCTTACTGGTTATTATGGATTACTGCCCTAATCATGCTGGCAGTAACATTGCCAGGCCCTGTTTTTTGTGGTGAGAAGGGAAGCAGATGAGTGTGAGCATGTGGATGCTCCTGAGCTGGGGAAAAGCAGCAGCTCAGGGAAAAACAGTTGACATGGGCCAGAGTAACCAGTTCAGACAGGGACAGAGGGAATCACTGCCCTATAATTGCAAAGTTCTAGCTATTTTCAGAGCATAACTAAGTTTGTCTGCTTTTAATTCTGAAGCATAACACTCAGAGTCCTTTAAATTGCCAGACTTAAGGAAGGTCAAAAAAAGAAAGAAAACCTGGAATAAGGACAAAGCAAACAGAAATTACATTCAAAGAATGCTCCTGATAACTCCCAATGTCCTGTGCTGGAGAGAAAGAAAAATGCTAAAATCTTAAACTTTTCTACTTCGACTATGTGTCACACAGAAAATCCTGGCTTTGCAGGGCAACACCACTGACCCACACTGTTTTGAACAATGATATCCCTGTGTTTCTGCTGTCCAGTATCCTGTCCACGCAGCCTGATACAAACAGGCCCTTGTTTGGACCATCAAATCAATGCTCATAGGTTTTTGGAAAGCTCTGTGACTCCCAGGTACATGGTTCAGGACCTCCAAACCATGAGCGGCTGCCCTGGCTTTCCTTCATAATGGACATTAAGAGACTGTCTAGGAGGGACCTGTCAAGCAATATGAAAGATCTCAAGGAATTATTGAAAAAGAACACCTATTGCCCAAACCTATGAAGTTCTATTCCAGGTTTGAAATGCAGTGTGTAGAGCTGAACCCAACCTTTCAGACCAACAAATGGTAAAGCATATTACAAACCCTATGAATGTCTGTTGGCTTCCCTCAGGAGACACTCATCGACTGAAGCCAGCAAGAGGAGGTTGTGGTTAGGACACAGCTGCTGTTTTCCTCCTCCCAGCAGACTCAAATCCCACCTGTGGGTTGCTGAATTTCAGAAAGCTCATCCCCAAAGCCCACTGGCTGGCAGAGGAGTGGCCGCAATGATACATTTCAGTAGGTTCCTGCAGGCTGGTCCCAGGCCCCCGTGCCTCCATTTCCCATCTGCAAGGACAAGATTTACGGTGCTGGCATGGCAGGGCCCTGCTTTTGGTAACTGGATGTAGAAATACAGCTCCATCACCATCACCCAAAGTGATAAGATACTGTGAGTGCTGGGAGAGAGCACGTGGAGAGGTGATGCACAGGAGGGGAGTGCCACAAAGGTTGCGTAGGGACAGGACACAAGCATGTGGTCCACATAGTGACACGTGGAGGCACAGCTGCAGAGGAGGTAAAGGACAGCAGAAACAAAGTTGGGGGGAACCACTCTGATGTGGGGGCTGTCAGGAGCCCTCTCTGTGGTTAAAATCTCCATAGACAGCTGATAACACACTATGAAGAAAAGATCCCGCATGTACCAAGAAGATTCTGTGGTGCTGGATCAAGGGTTGGACTTGATGATCTGGGAGGTCTCTTCCAACTCAGCTGACTCTGTGATTCTATGACTGGCAAGCAGGGGGGTTTCCAGCACAAGCAGGATGATTTCAGAGCAAGGATAGCCTGACAGGGCTGGATAAATCCCAAAGGGCCACTGCTGGACTAGTATGGGAATACAAGCAGTAGCAGGCTGGTTTTCTCTATATGATGCCTATTCTGGAGAAAAGGAGCAGAGAGGAACACTTTAGGGGCACCAGCCCCTTTGCACAGGGGTTCCCGTTCACTTGTCAGGCAAACTGGAGATGCCGGATGCCAGCTCCAGCCACACAGCAGGGCAAAGATTTTCCTCGCTGCCTTCAAACACCTATTTTTAAACTACTGCATATGTTTCCTTTCATTACCAGGCATACTCATTTGCTTTGAAAGGAGGTTACAAATAAGGAGAAAGCCCCTTGTTAATTGACTGGATGATTTATTGCATCCTCTCTTTCTTAGCAGCCACACAGGCTTAAAAGATGTATGAGGAAGAGCTGCTCAGCTTTTGTTTGGAAATGAACTGGGAAAGACTAATGTGGAAGAGATGGGAATAACTCCAGTCACTGGTTGCCTGTTTTTTAACCTATAGACAGCTCTTCAACGGGGAGGTCAAAGGAGGCCCTCCTTGCAGGTCAAAACCTGTCCACCACTCTCTTGGCAATGTGTTTGGTGTTACTTTCACTGGAGCATCAAATTTTGCCCTTGCTTGGCAGTTCTGAAAGATGTAAATACAGACAGGATAAACAGAGATTTCCTAAAATCTCACCTACAGGCATTTTCCCAAAGCACAGAAACACCCCTACTCTCTGCTAACCCAGAGGGCAACTTGTGTTGTCCTTAAAGTCAGTGCCAGCAACTGATTTATGAAGCAGCTTTCTGGATGCTTTCAGAAAGAAGGCCAGAAAGCACCACTGGGAACTGAACTTCCCTGGGTAATGAGGGAGGGGGAGGAAAAAAAAAATGCCTAAAGGAAAAGGAAAAAGGTATAAGAAGTAACATAATGGAAAGGAAGAGGGGAAAAAAGAAGAGAAAGGGGAATCAAAGTTTCAAACAAGCTCCAAAAGCCATCAGGGAAATAGCAAATAAAATGAACCCCCGATGCTCAACAAGGTGTTCAAATGTCTTGGTTCTCCATATGAACAGAAGAGCTCGGACAGGCAAACCAGAGGGATCTTATTTGGAGCAGCTTGCTGCCTTTCCCTAGAGTTTAATAATAGCAACTGTATTTATACAACTAAAATGTTTTGTTAAAAGGCTAAGTACTGGTATGTCATGCTAGTCACTTTAATTTAAAATAAATTCTGAAAGTTCTCACTGGAAAGGCTTGCAGCTAACTATAAATATATGCAATATGCTGATGGATTTTCTTTTTTAAAGCAAATTTATTCTTCTTTAGGGGCACTAAATTGCACAACTGTGCAGCATTTCTGTGGCACAAAGAGGCCCTAGGAATCAGGATTTCTAACTGATGTTGCTGCACTACTTTTTTTTTAGCCCTTCTGCATGTAGTGACAGCTCTGGCAGGTTTGATGTGGTTTTTTGATACATGAAGAGATTAAAAAAGGTAGATGAGAGAGAGAGATAAAGGAGAAAAAGAAAAAGCAAGAGTCCTGGGCAGAGTGATGGCCCTTTTCCTTCCTATTATTCTAAGCATTTGGACAAAAAAATGGTCAGTCAACTATGAGACTGAAAGCACTTACCCAGGCTTCTGTCCTGGGGCTTCTCCAAATGAGTGACAATGGCCCCAAATGTTCACTGCTCTCATTGCTTTGCCTTAAGAATGGAAACCACAGAAAGTTTCCTCCTGGAATGCCCAGTCTGTGCCCTGCACTGGTTGCACTCAAGCGGAGACATTCTTTCACGAAATAAGGACAGCTGGATGGTGAGCTGGATGGCACTTCCTTCCCTTCCTAACCTGACCCCAGGAAGTCACTGCTGGTGGCCAGCAGGGAGTAGGGCCCTGGTGAATCCTTTGGCTCTCACCGTGTGGAGATTGACCAGTCCCACTTCCCAAACCCTACATGTCCACAGCAGAAGGCACCTGCAGGTTGCCCTTTCCATTGACCTCTTCCTTTGCAAGCCTCAGAATGGGGCAAAGGAGATTCACCTGTGTTTCAAACCCCAGGTTCTGCAAACTAACTCAGCCCTGGCCACTCCAGAAGCCCCTTGGCCAGCCCATGGCCAGCAGCACCCTGCCAGGAAGGAGAGATTAGCCAGGCAGGTCCAAGACTGCAAAGGCAAGAGCAGCTTCCTCTCCTTCTGTTCTTGCACGGAGCCTAGAAACATCTCCAATGGGCTTTGCATGCTCCTCCTTTGGCTTTTATGTGTTGCTGGAGCTCATGACCTCATACATTCATGTTGCCCTAGCAGCAGTCCCACGGCAAACCAACAGAGCTGTGGCACCCGGTGCCGAGGCCGGCAGCACCACAGCTGGGGTCACAGCAGGGCTCTGCCCTCACCTAGGACACCTCAGCCAGCTCTCTGCTGCGTGGTGAAGCTCCATCCTACCAGGGCAGCCGGAGGACATGCTCCATTCACTGCCAGGAGCAGAGTTTTCATCACAGCTGTTGTAAAGGATAATTATGGTGAATTCCTTAGAAGGGACTGAAGTCAGCCTTGCTACCAGATAGCAGGAAATATTTATAACAATAATTTCCAACTGCAGCCTTTCATCTGAAATCTAAACAGAAAGCTGAAATCCCAGGCCTGTAAGTTGATACCTTGGCTATATATGGTCAAAGAACTCCACAGGGGAGAAAAAGATGCTAAGTCCATAGCAATCCTCATACACACGGCTCCAAGAAGATCTATTAACCTCTGTAAAATTAGCAAGCCAGTATCGTCAATTAGCTTTGAAGTATGATTGTCATGCTGTTGCATTAAGAGCTCTGCTCTCCCAGGGATGTCTCAGCATGTCACACTCACAGCCACGTATGCAATAGAGCGCAGCGTTCTGTAAATGCACAGAGACTTCCCCCAGCCTCATGTGCCTGTGACAGCAGCAGGGAATTATAAAGCACTATTAACTATGGCAAAGTCATGGGGTGACCCACTGCACTCCTGCAGTAAAGCACTGCCAAGCAGAGGTGGGGCATTTTTACAAGACAATCACTGCTGAACAGGGGTATGGTGTTTTCTGGTATTTGGGCTTGCAAAAATGAAAGCAAAAACAACTCCTGCATGGAAATGAACTTAGAAAATCACAGGGCATTGAAATGCATCGCTTCAGACTTCACTAGTGACTGAGACTTACCCTTTGTGAAGGAGTTCTAAACTTCTTTATTTTTTTCTTTTGAGACTCCCTCATGCGTTCTTCTTCAGCAGCAGGAAATGAGCTACAGAACTTCACTCACAGAGGTGTTTCCGCAGCTGCTTGGCCCCCAGTGTGAGGCACACAGCCTAGCACAAGGTCCTTCTTCACAAACTGGAGCCTGGCTGGGATAGCAGCATTTTCCTGTTGCCCTCCTCCGCTTTTAGCTAAGCATTTGCTAACCTAGCACCACAGATGTCAGCTCTGTCCTCCCTTCCCCTTCGGCTTGCAAACTGTTGCCTACTTCAAGGCTTTCAGGTTTCCTGTAATACTGGAAGAGTCACTGCTTGTGGCTTTCCTGCGTGGTTGGGAGGGTAGTCATGCTGCCTCTGAGGTGACATGGAGTAGGGATGTAATAGCTTTACGCTGAAGGAGGAAGATAGAAAGAAATTCTTTACTGTGAGGGTGGTGAGGCATTGAAACAAATTACCCAAAGAGGTTGTTGATGCCCCATTCCTGGAAGTGTTCAAGGCAAGACTGGATGGGGCTCTGATCAACCTGGTCTACTGCAAGGCATCCCTGCCCATGACAAGGGTGTTGTGACAAGATGATCTTTAAGGTTCTTTCCAACCCAAACCATTCTGTGATTCTGTGGTTCTGTGATGTATGCTCAAAATCAGACAGGCTTGTAAAACAGCATTGAATGCCTTCCTTGCAGGGGGGAGGAACTGGTTCATGGCCCCCAAAGAATCAA
Organism: Formicarius rufipectus; assembly: GCA_013399695.1. Classification (NCBI taxonomy): domain Eukaryota; kingdom Metazoa; phylum Chordata; class Aves; order Passeriformes; family Formicariidae; genus Formicarius; species Formicarius rufipectus. The sequence continues at coordinate 39,905 of VXAU01005090.1, read as the reverse complement.
CAGCTTTGGCCCTGGGATATTCACTGCTTTCTCTCTCCAAGACACTGCTATTCACCACGGAGATGGTGTCGCGCTCAGAAGCAAAGAGCTGGCATTCCTGCTCTCAGCCTGCTGCACGTAGGCTTTTAACAGCTCACCCATAACCGTAATCGCAAACCAGTCAAGTGAGTTTGCCAACACGTACGAGCCTTGAGCTGGGGCTCACAATGCTTGGTCTTCATCAAGACATCAGCCTCTGCACAGGACATCTCACAGGCATATGCCTCTGGGGCAGCCTTTCCTTTTCATCGCAGCTGAATGCCTCTCCATTACTTGCAACTGAGTTTCAAGAAAACAGCAGTGAACATCTTAATTAAAAAATAGAGATTATAACAGAAAAGTCACATTTCCTTTTGTGAGATCTAACATACTGTATCAACCTGCTTTTTGTTATTAGGCAAACAGCAACAAATTCATTTCTGCGTATGTCCCTGACATATGGGGTGTCAAAACCATGAAAACCATTTCTATTTCAATACAAACCCTCTTTTGTTTCCCTTTCTGTAACTCATGCTCTGTCTCAGAAGGGCATGGTCTTGAAGCCACCAACCAAACAAATTTTGGTCTCAGTCAGTGTCCCAGCAGCAGTAATGCCAGCCAGCCATGCCACAGCTGGTGAATTCCCTGGATGGAAACAACCATTGGACACAACAAATCTCTCTGCAGTGATGGCAAGTAAGGAGATGCAGGCTTGAGGACTGCAGTCTGGAATAGAACCCCTCAACAGTTTTTGCTGGTAGCTACTCTGTGTGGTAGTTGTTATTATTATGTGGGCTGCATGATTTGTCTTATCTAACCAGTGCTAGTGCCTTCACAGCAGGAGCTCATCCTGCACGCAGCACCAGGCTGCATGCACATGCACCACCGCACACCCCAGTGCAGCCCGGGATATGATTTATATCCCAGGAAAACACAGCTCATTTATTAATTTTGACATCTGAGAACTAAGCCTGATGGACATCAGTTCTCTCTGCAGGGAGCCTGCAAGGCCAGACTGGGAGCAACATTACACCTGTGTACTCACAGCACATTTTGGGGCACAATGACTCAAGCCCACCTGGTCTGAGGCAGGGTACAAGCCTCCTTCCCCTGAGTCCATGACACTCAGAAGATGAGCAGAGGAACTGGAATGGTAGGACAGAGGGAATGCTGAGGTGGGAACAGTGACACTATGATGACAGATGTGGTCTCTGTGGGAAAAAGGGTTTTTCAACCTGAGAGGAGGATTAGGTGTAGTGAGGAGAGACCTTGATGCCTGCTGACCCTTCCCAGGTTCCTTATGTGAGAGCCTCTTGGCTGCCAATCCTCATTCCATATGCCTTAGGAGCCTGGCTACCTCTGAACACCACATTGCTCCCTGCCTGCCTGCCACTGCCAAACACATGGTACTCCAAACACTGCACAGGAAATGTGGAAGGACAGATTTGAAAAGGAAGGCGCATCTGCTAGATATGCCCAACCACAAGGTTGGAAAGGAAAAGGACCAACCCCCAAAAGAGCACAGTGCTATTTGCATGCAGGCTCATTCAGCACTCCCCAGCTGTGTGAGGAGGCAAGAGCCATACCCACTCTTTCATGTGAATATGCAGCATCCTTGGTAGAAATCTGGATGTTATAAATATTTGTTGGATCTTCTCTCAACAATTTAACAGATACAACCCAGGGGTTTAGCTACTGGGAAAAACTCTTCAGGTTTATCTGCAGTCTTTTATACTCCTCTAGACTTCAAAAAATGCAGTGCCCTTGCAGCTGATATTTTTGAGATTTGAAAAGAACTCCCTTGCTGAAAGAGCAGCCATAGAACCTACCAGTAGGAGCAGTGGCCGGATGATTAGCCCTTGTGCTTCAAGACATTTCCAGCCCCAGCTGTGGCTCAGCTGGCTTCCCCCTACCAGGCTGCAACCACCCTTGCAGGTCTTCTGGCAGAAAGAATTCTTCTCCCTTCACCTGGCAGGAGCTGCTCCCCAGGCCTCAGTGACCACATTGACAAGGCAAAGGCAAACCCTGCCAATACATTTTCCTTCCTCCACTTGGTGGAGTCAGTCCCATTAACAAGACAATGAAAAGAAAGAAGTACAAGCCTGAAAAAAAAAAAAATCTCTGATGGGAGAATTTCAAAAGGCAGCCAGTTTCCAGAAGGCAAGAACTATTCTCCACATTAATTATCTACAGAGATGCAAGAAACTGGTTGACAATGAGAAATTAGATAATAAAAGCTCTGATTTAACTCATTAAGGTTTCTATTATGGCTCCAGGTATGTGTAGTCCCAGTGCATGCCGAATTTTATTTATGCCTGCATTGCAACCACCTTTGGAGAGCACTGCTACAAGGCATAAAGCAACTGTTCAAGAAATTAAAGGTACTTTTGCTGTGCAGCTCAAGAGATGTGAGCCATTTCCACTATCACAGTATGCAAGCAAACATCCACCTCCCTCACAATGCAACCTCAAGCAATGTGCTGTGTACCCCCACAGCAGGAATATGGCTCAGGGCCCTCCCAGCACAGTAAATCTCTGCAGGTGAGTGTTGCAACGTGGATTTCTGTCATCAGGGACTGAAGAAGGCAAGAATAGCATTTTATTTTGTACCTGGTGTCTTCTGTAAAATACAAGCTAACAGCCCCTCTAAATCTATATGATTTCTCCTCCTCCAGCTTTTTTAATGAAAAGCAGGTATGCTTCTGTGGAGTTGCCAATACTCCTCACTTTCACTGAGAGCAGAAAATGCAACAAGGTAGTTGTGAGGGAAAATCTTCAATCAAACATTTCCCCAGTTCCAGCTGATGTAGGAATGACAACCAACAAGCTGTCACCTCTGTCCCCCAGGAAGATAAGTCAAATGATTACAGGCCCTCCCTAGCATCTTTGTAGCTATGTTGCATTTGTAGTTTAGATTAATTTGAGATGAAGTCTTTCTCTACATTTATGTTCTAAATTGGTGACCTCCATCTCAAATCAAAATCTGCTCCTTGGACACATCAGCAGGCAGACGAGGTCCTCAGAAGACCCAAGTTGGGTTTTCCTGAGAGGGTTTTGCCCTCCTGGATTTTGCCTCTCCTGGCTCAATCTAAAAAGAAATCCTTATGCTGGTTCCCCCCGACTTGTAATTGCCAGGTCTGCCTGACCTGCTGTGTAATGGGATTGAGAAAAAAAAGAGGCAGGAACAGGAGAGTGCAATGCTTCTCCTGGACTGTGTCCAGACCCACTTTGCTCACACTGCATCCCTTGGGAGGATGTCCATGAGGGAAGGGCTTCCCCTTATGGGTTAGGAAATGTTTTGCCTTCTAGCCTCCCAAGGGTTTAAACTCAGTCAGTTCATCCCAGGTTTGTTACAGGAGCAACATAAACTGGTCTGTCTCAGATTCTCCTTTGCCTACAGTAGATTCCCACCACTCCTTTGTGTTAATGACACATTGCTCTTTCTGCATTGGAAGTCATTAGAGCAGTGGTGCTGGGAAGATAACTGCTGCCAAATCAGGGCCCTTGCTCATAACTGGTGCAAAGAGAACATCGTTTTGCTTCATTTTTAATGACTCAAATGCAAGCCTAAAGCTACCCGTGTTCAAATGCGTTAGCTGAGCTCATCAGTTCTCTTCTAATTAGTCCATATGTCTAAGCTCAAAAAGAAATAAATGAATAAAAGTTATGCCATGAATCAAAGGACACTGTACCCAGCAAGGGCTGGAGGGCAGGCACTATGCCCTACTCCCCATGGGTGTTGGTGGAGATCACCATCACACTGAGCTCTGGGTCCAAAAATGGCACATGGCTTTGCGACTCCCACCTGCTCCTTTGCAGGATTATCCATCACATAACTAGGGTGTTAGAAGCAAATTCAAAGAGCTGTTGCACGAGTTGCCTGATGATATATACCTTTGCAATGTATGGGCTTTCACAGAGAAACTGAGGTGCTGAAGTGTTGTTGCTTCACCTTCTGTCATGGCTGCTGATAGCAGGGGCTTTCAAAACACTTGGTCTGAAAATCATCCCCTGCTTAAGTTTCCAGAGTCTTCCCCCATGCAACCCCAAATTTCAATGAATTTCTTAAGGCTTCCAAATTGGTTTCTTCAGTTGCAGCTTTCCTGAAAGGTAAAGCTTTCTTCCCTAATTAAATAATGCTCACACAGATCAGTGCATTTCCTCTCATTTACAGCAAAGCAATTTCAAACCTCTGCTCTAGCTGGGAGAAAAGGGGTTAACACAATATTAAGTATGGAGCTCTTCATGTTATCCTTTTTTCTTTTCCTCTCTCACTTGCATGTGTCCATCCACACAGATTGTGACTATCAAAATGCTGACAAACAGCAGGAAAATTCAGATCAATTTAGCTCTCCCTTTCCCCATGCAAGTGATTTTTCTTGGCAAGGCTAGAAGTATCCTCTTTTCCTCATTGCTTTTACTTTTGCTGCCTAGAGCCAAGCCAGCCTTCTCTCTGCAAACACAATGAAGCTGAAACTTGTGCAACATCAGCTCAATGCATTTAAGACACGGATGTCAAACTCATTCTGCAGTAAGAGCTAAACAGGTGTTTTGAACAACCTGTTGCAAACCTGAGCAGTACAAACCTTGTTCTATGGTTTGATGGGGTAGGGAGCCTCTGAAGAGGACACTAAGCACTTTGCAGCTCTGGAAACACTCAGCAGCAGCTGAGAGGAACCATTCATTGGGATTTGGGCTTCTCTTTCATTTTTCTCTCCCACTCCTTCTTTTCAAATTTTCCTCATGCATTCATCTTTTACCTTACCCCACCTCATCCCCACACATGCATCTCCCTGGTTGGTCTTTCACTTACTCTACCTGTAAAGGCATAGGCATATGCAGCCCTTAGGTATAAGTGCACCTTGAGGTATATGCATCCCTTTTGGAGATGGCTTCACTGTTGCTTGGGTAAGCCCATCTACTCACACCAAGAGGAAAGGGCAATGGTGTGGATTAGCTCTGTAGATGAGCTGTGCAATAGCTGCAGGTGACGAACTGTGACCAAGAAGCAGAGCAGTGGCTGAGCAGTGCCACACTCCCTTTGATGTATAGGATTAAATGCCTGTTTTTTAAACCCTGAGAGTCTGACTGTATTTTCCAGAAGGTCTCTGGTTCATAATATGCATGTGGCTAAGCATTCAAGTAGGCTGCTGTGGCTCTCCCTTCTCACTAGAGCTGGCCTCCGCTCACCTCCATTTCACTCCAGAAACCTAACACCCCAGCACAGCATCAGCATGCCTGGCCATGACAGTGCAGTAGTTGGGGGTGGAAACCAGCACTTCTTGCGCCCCACAACCACAGTCTGTCTTGCCGTGCCCCCACTGAGAACTAGCCCTGTGCTCGTGCCCACAGAGGCAACAGATAACACCTCTCAGAGGTTTCCTTCCAGCACTGCCAAGCCTCTTGTCCTGCCTCACAGCTGGCAGCTAACAGCTTCCCAGCATCTCCCCTAAAAATGCACTACTTTAGCAGTGTAATGAACTCCTCAGGTTGAGTCTTTTACTGACTCCCCACAAATCACTGCAAGGACAAACTGCTGCTTTGGTTCATTAGCAAGTGTTTGGTAGAAATCTGTTTGTATATTTTCAAGAGACCAACATGCTCATTCATACTAATGTAGTAATACTTGAATTGAGAAGCAACGTTAGCCTTCCAGCTCTCCTTTCAGCTCTGCAGGACTGGCAATAGACAGCAATTTTTCCCCAAAGCATGGCAAATTCTTCTGTGGCACACTAAGGATCAGAGAGGGCACACTAGATATTAGTCAGCATTTTTCTTAAGCCTCCAGCTCTTGGAGCTCTGGGATTCAACAAGAAATTTAATTTTCACCTAAAACACAATGTGAGTGAAGCATGCCCTGAGGTTTTAGCTCTTGGCACAGCAGGGGAAAACATCAGCAGAAAGGCTCAGACAAATAAAATGAACCTCAATGGCACTGGCATCAGTTTCAGGTCTTGAAACATTTTAAGCAGCTGTATCACTAGGGAAGCTGTTTGTGACAACATCACAGATGTGACGCACGGGCTCTGCACATTGAAAGAAGAAAGGTTCTGCACAGAACAGAATGTGGGGGCAAAGGGCAGGGAAAGTACTGTTAAGGGAACTTTCCTGTCTGACCATTTAGGAGCCACTCCGGGAGTGTGGTAGTTTTTTTTCACATCTGCACGTCCCAAGATTTTAACTGCTGGGACTGAAGCCCATTCACAGTGAAGCAGCCCCACTGAATCCAGGGGTACCCTACTTGGCTGCCACCATAAACCACACTCACCATCAGACAAGATTCCCTCAAGGGGTCCACCCCAAGTTTCCTCTAGCAGAGTCCCAGACATCGGGTTCAAGTAATTTAATTGTGGTTCGGTGACACTGCAACACCTGCCTCCGGGGTCAGTGAAGGAATCCCTAGGCTTTGGGACCCATTCAGTCTGTGTGCCTTTACACATGCCTTGGTCCAGTGGTGATATATGGTTTGGGTTCTTTTCACTGTTTACTTGGGTTCTCTCAGAATCTCTGGGTGATCAGCCAGCCACTCCCCAGCCAGTGCTAAAGGACCTCATGCCTCTGTCAGGCAAAGGTTGGCATCAGTTTATGGCTCCTTGCCTGAGGTTCCAGCTGCTTTCCCCCACTGAGCACAACCTGCAACTCACACTGCAGCTGTACAAGAAGATACCTGCACTAGGTGTATTCCTCAACAAGAACAGGAGAAGGATCCCTAGAGTTTTACTTGTGCTTTTCAAAGTTACTGCCTTCAGAAGGTAGAAGTCCTCTGGCACTTTATATTTACAAATTAAAACAAGGACCACTTCTTTTGGCACTCAGGACTTAACTAAAAGCCTTCTTTAAGGGTTTGAAATTGCTGAGGAACAGGAATTTTGGAAAACTTCAGGCTAGTTCTGCAGTTCTACTCTGCCAGATGATATGAAACCATCCAAGCTTTCCTTCACTGTGGTGCTGCATTAACACTGAGTAGCAGCTATGGAATAAAAGCTACTGCTGCAGTCCAGAAAGCTTGTTGGCTTAGCTGGGAAAGTGCAACAGGGAATATCTGAACACAAGGCAGGCACTATACAGGGAAACCAAACTGCCCACTTGAGGAGGACAAGTGAAGGGATCAGAAGTCAAGGACTATGTATGTGAAGTGGCAGAGAATCAGAGAAAGGAAACAGCTGCTTTAGTGGCTAGAGAAAACTTGTAGAAAAATAATGCAAGATAATTTTTGAAGGGTTTGTGGAGCACAGGGAGATATTGTCGTGGTCCTCATTGTACATACCAGAACACTCCTGGCTGGCAGGCATAGAGGCAGGAGGTTTTTCTCCTGTGTCTCAGGAGAAAAGAGCACAAAGATTGTTCCTCTGTCTCATACTGAGTATTTACAACCCTCTCCAACTTCCCCTATGTTTTCAGGATGGTCCCTCCTTGTGTAGGCATCTGCAATGGTCTTGATCAACTTCATGTAAGAGCAGAGCAACCTCTCTTTCAGTTCCTGAGATCCGGGTTCCCATTACCTGCTCTGGGAGAGGGAGAACATCACATGGGAATAAGAAGACAGTGGTCCAAGAGAATTTTCCTAGCTCTTCTCTTCAGATGTGTTTCCCAGCTGAAGTTTGATAAGTACAAGCTCCTAACCCACTATTGCCTTCAGATCTGTTCATTAGCACCTTTATGGGGGCTTTCCAAGACTGCCAGTTCTCAGTGGGCTGAGATACGGTGTTTTAATTGTACATAATTAAATACTGTTCCCTTATCTAGATTTCAAGTTTACTGTTGGGGCTTTGGTACCAATGCTCTTTTCCCCTCTAATTAGCTCCCTTAATCTGTGCAGTCTTGCTTCTTCCCCCACGGGGACAGGGCTCCCCTGCAGGGAAGCTTGGATTGCATCTAATTATTAGCAAAGGAGACAGACAGGAGGCAAGTACTGTCCCTGTCCCAGATATCCCTTGTGAGCAAAGAGCCCAGAGTGGGTGGCCACATGGAACCTGCAAAGGCTGCATGTGTATGTATCCATTTAGTCTTTCTGCTCCATCTGTAGGTTGCTTTGCATGCTATCCCATCACTTGTCTGCGGCAGAAGACCATGCAGGACTGGGGCCACCTGACTAAAGTGCACCTCACATGATGGACATTTTTGCCCGGCTAGCATGTAACAACAGGAGAGGAAGAGTTGCCAAGACATCATCTGACTCAAAGTGTCCTAAAAGAGACAATACAATTTTGGGGAATGTCTTCTACGTTGCTCCTTGCCATTGACAGAAGTCACCCACTCCCCAAGCTACTTTTGAGTTGACACTTCTGTACTATAAGGAAATTTTCCCTCCTGACTAATCTAAATTGCTTCTGCTGCTTCCTCAAGACCCTGCAGACACAGAGAATATCTTATTGCCCTTTACCTAGCTCAAGGCTTAGACCTTCCCTGTATCTCTCCCCAAACTAAACAGCTTCAGTTCTCGCAGTTTCTCACCTTGGCTCATGTTTCTCAGATCACCAGTCATTTTCTACACTTTCCATGCTTTCCACAGGACTCTTTTAAACCTCCTCTGTGTTCAGAGTGCTCAGAGCTGGACACAGTTGGGCAGAGAGAGCCTAAGGGTGATTACCCTCCTCTTGGAATACCTTCAGGATGACGTCTATCTCATTCATTTCAAGAGCATGATGTTGTGAGCTCAGATTTGGCTGCCAGGTCATAATGGAACCTCCCAACTTGGTTGTTCCCCTCCCCCTTCAATTTGTGCTTATGACTATTCTTGCACAAACACTTTACAGTGTCTTGCATCTCTGCGTGCTAACTTGCAGCCCATCTCTGTAACCCATACTACCTTTCGTAACACTTTCTTCCTCCATACTCTCTATCAGCAAATAAAACCACCAAATTTCTCTTTCCCATGCCCAACAAGCTCCATTTCAGGGCAAAAACCTACTGAACACCTTTTCACTCTCATCCAGTGACACATTTCTCCTTCCAGACAGGTTAGACCCCATCACCCCAGTGGCCCATTTAGCCAGGGCTTCGTTATGATGGTACTGAACTAGGCAACATTAAAAGTCCTTCTGAAGCTCAGTGATATGACAACACTGCTTTTCCCTTACCCAAAGGGTTGGCATAAAATGAAATTAGGTTGGCTTGATAAGATTTGCTCTTGACAAATATATGCTGGCTGCTATTCATCTCCTTGTTATCTTTGAGGTACTTACAAATAACATGTTGATTTATTCTAGGCTCTTTTAGGTACAAAAACAGAACTAATCTGGTTGAGCTGCTTTTGAAGGCAGCTTCTGAGCTTGCCTGCACATATCACCTCTTGCCCAGGAAACCTTCCAGAGGGACTGCTAAGAGCCCCTCATGCATTGCCCTAACAACATGAGGCTAGATTTCAGTATGCTTTCTGGGTCTGAGGACAGGCAGATTACATCATGAACACAGAAATGCACAGAGCGCCCTGCTTCTTAGTAGTGATGTCTTAAGATCCTTAAGGCATCGGTAAAATCTGTTGTTCAGCTCCTTTTCCATTCTCTACATTGCTAAGCCATGAATGTCCAGAATAGCAGCTTCCCACCTAATTCTTGTCCAGTTCATGCTCAGCCTGACTCTGACCCAACACTCCCACACTGCTCTGTTACAATCCTCCCTGCTAAACTGACCCATTTTCAGGTTTTTGTATGATTCCTTCCTGAGTTCCAGGTCACTGGAGAGCTCATGAGTCAGGTAAATCTCCTGCTGTGCTTCCCTCCATTTCCCCTGTACAGGGATGATTCGTCCCTGGGGCACTAATACTGACTTTGTTTACATTATTTTTACCCTATTAGGGGTTGTATCTTATTCCCCCAGGTTCTGTCATGTACTCAGGCTAAGCGAAGGAGGAAGGCAAATTTCAAATACTGACCTAAAAGTGTGAATGGAAATCTACGGAATGAAGCAAACATTTGGCTCCTGTGCAGACTCTGGTGCCAGGTAAAACCTGTTCCCTACCTGCCTGAGCCAAAGTAACAGGTTTTGCCTCAGATCAAGGCTCCTCTTCTCAATGAAACCAGGATGCCTCTCCTTTCACTGCAGCTTGATTCATTCCAGACTCCCTGCAGAACTGACTTTTTTTCCTGCCTTATATGCTGTGACAGGGCTGTGAATTTGTGTGAGAGTCGTGCAGTGTGAGGACAGCAGAGCCTGGGCTGCACAATGGCATTGCCGAAAGGGAAGGGAGGGCTGTGGCCGAGGATGCACAGCTCCTCGGAGCACAATGTCCACAGTCTCCAGACAAGCGTGTTGCTTGCCCTTACCTAAAGGCATGCCAGGTTAAGTCATCTGTCACAACACTAGTGAAAGCAGTGCTCAGGATGCATGGGGAAGGTTTTGGGGCAGAGGATGGCAGAGCCACTGCCACATGAGCTGCATAGAGCCAGGGGGGCAAACTCCAGGGAGACGGGCAGGCAGGGGGGACACCTGCATGGGCTCAGGAGCTGAGAGCCTACCTGAGCAGTTTGAGGGGCTGAGGAGTGTGATAATGGATCAATAGTTTCTACTCCAACTTGTTTGCAAAGACCCAACATGTAACTATTTTGTTCTTTAGGATGATGTGAGCTGACAAATTAAACCACAAACATGCAAGCACATCTCAAAATGAGTTTCTTACTTGGAAGCAAGCAACTGAGTCTGGAAAAGAACTCGGAGCAAATCAATCCTTTTTTGTTTATTCATTTTGTTCTGGACCCAATAAGAAACTTCATGCCCTTCTTATGTCCCAGCCAGCAAGACAACAGCTTTGCTACCTGGTGACAGTGCATCTGGCCCCTGGGACAAGGGCCTCCACAGGGTGTAATGAGCTTGTGGCTGAATTAGAGCCATATTGCATGAACCCAAAATAGCACAGTGTGTGACTACCACACCCCGGTGTTTTAATAGCAGATAACCAGAGGAATCACTCAGGCTCTCCAAAGGGCAAAAAAGCTTGCTGACAACAATGCCATAAAATTTAAACCACCTCTAAAAAGACCTCAAAGGTAGTATCTCTGCACTGGACTCCACTCAGTTGGTCCCCATCCCTGTCTTCAGCCACCTGAGAGCATCTGCACTCAGAGGACCTTCCCCTGGAAAGGACTTTGCCCTCATGGGGCAGGCCATTAGTTCAATCTCTCTCCTTCCAGCACCCTGCTCACAGAGATCCAGCCATGCCCCCATTCTTTGTTACTGCTTTGTTTCTCATCGCCAAACACATTTTATTGTTCCTTTGATTGTGTAGGAAGCAGTCCAGACATTATGGAAATGGAACCATATAGGGACTGGATGGAGGAGGCCCACACTGGTTACCCTCTTACTTACACAGCAGTGGAAATATTTTCTGTCTTACACCAAGATATTTTTAAAACAGAGAATGCCGTTATTATTTGTTGTCACCCAGGATCCAGCACTGCCATTCTTGGAAACCAAGTCATTGTCAGAAACTTTTATTAGTAGAGTTTTTGATATCTCCCAAGATGTCCTCAGGCTAAATGGTATTTATGACTTGGAGAGGGCTGACCCTAACTCCAACCATGCCCAAGACTGCAAAGAAGAGAACATCCCCCACTATTATCAGTGCAGCAAGGCCACGCACCCAACCATTGCAAACACGGTGGCTGTGAAAGACTGTTAGTCAAAGCTCCTCATGTGTGAGTACTGAAGAAACACGGGTGGTTCAGCAAGACCAGACTATGTAGGTTAAGTTAAAGCAGTTATGTGCTGCTTTGAGAACAGGGTTAGGAGAACAGATAAGGGATAGGATAGGTGACTTTCCCGTTGCATGGCAGCAATGTGCATGTCTTTGCTAGTGTACACGCGATTCTGTCGCTGGTGCGAGCAAAGCTAGTGGAGGCACATAAAAACCAGATCCAGACATGGAAGACTGTGCATCGCCTCTGGTACGCTTGCCTGACAAGGGCAGAGCAACGTCACATCCCCCTGTCAGCAGAGGGCTGCCCGACTGCACTCCATCCGCCTGCAGCATGTGGGATGATGCCTCTGGGCTCAGCTTCTTCCCCTGAGGAGGGTCTGCTTCTGACTCAGTCAGTTGTCTGCCAGGTCCTGCTTCTCCTCTCTGTTTGGCTTTGGATGACAGCAGATGTTTCTCTGCCCATCTGCACAGATGCTTGGATGCCAGCTGTGGTCAGCTGTCTGCTTTTTGTTCTGTCACTCTCATTTTAAGCCCACAAACTCAGCCCTGCTGCTGCAGGAATAGCAAGTGCCATCCACTGAGTTCAAATCTGAGGGCAAAGTGTCAGAGGAAAGAAGTCTATTCCCAAGACAGATGCACAACTTCAACTGCACTTGCGTTGGGATCACATGTACTAATGAATTACACCTCTCCCTGTTCAAGGATTTGCCACAACAATGGATCCCATGTGCATAGGAGGGAGAGGGATGGATGCCAGCTCTGTAGACAAAACCTGCGTATCACTGCTGGTGCCAGTGCTGCTGCCTGCAGTGCTCAAGCACATGCCAGGGAAAGAAGATCTGCAAACGGGGACAGGACTTCTCATATCCCCCATTCTTGTCTCCCCAGCAAGGAGCTGTGCAGCAGTGCTTCGCTCCAAGATAACTTTCCCACGCCAACAAGCTTTGCTTGGGTTGTTGTTTGCATTTCTTAAAACAAGCCTAGATCCTAGGTTTTATAAATTACTACAATGCATTTAATAGGTAGCCTTTTCATAAAGGAGCACAGCGGATGTGTACACAGGCCCTGATGAAGCTAATAACTACCTCTCAATGGCTTTCAGGGAGTTATTACATATTTAAGATCCAAACTCCCTTAATCAACCACAGAGATGCAGCTGGCAGCAGTAAATTGCCAACAACAGTTCATTGCAAATAAGGAAACATTGGTTTTTCAAGGACAAAAACTGTGTCAGTTCTTCAGCTAACCACTCTTTGTCCTCAACATTCTCCCCCGCCCCATTCACCCCCAGTGATATGCTGGCACAACTTGCTTCATCCAATAGCACAACTTTACTGCCTAAGCCGCTCCACAGGAGACCTCATCAAATCAAGTCTCAAGATTTCCTGACTTATTTGGGCAAACAGCACAGTCTGCATCCCATGCTCACCCTCCCCAGGCAAGCTACAGGCACAACTTTTCCTACAACATCATGATGACATGCCACAGGAGCACACCCACCGGCTTTACTCCAGGGAGCAGAGGGTCAGACCAAGGTATGAGACACTTGCAGACACAGCTGCAAGTATGTGCTTCACTGTCTTGGGCACAGCATAAAGGGGAAGTTCCGTGAACACCTTATTTCCTTGATGTGCCCAACAGAAATGTGTCCTAACAGTCTGGTTGTCCGTGCTGCCGAGACAAGAGCACAGCAGTTTAAGAGAGACGCCTGTGGCTGGGAGATACAAAGCCATGTTCAGGAAAGACTAAACCTTGTTTTAATGAAGAGGAGAAAAGGAAAAGACAGCCCTGTTATAGCTGTATCTTCTGCCCTGAAGAGGGGATGACCAGCTTTTCACCTTCAGGAACCAAATTTCAGGCCCAGAAAACCTTTCCTCCTCAAAACTCTCCTGGAAAGAGAAACAGGCCCCATGCCATGCCCCAGTGTGGTGCAACACACTTGCTCAGACCCCTGCTGTGGGCCGGGCCACCTCCCATAAGATGGACCTGCACTGGATGGTACAGGAGCACCCTGTGCTCCAAACCCTGTGCTCCAAGCCCTAGATCTGAGTGGCCAATGATTGTACTGCCTGCACATCCCACTGGGTGAGGTCAGACTTCCAATGGCAAGGGGAACACACTCTCTAAACCCCAAGCTGGGCTCTGGGAGCAGGCCAAATAGGAGTTTAATCTTTGTTTGGTCTATTTTCATATCTCACACTGTGATGCCAGACATTAACCCTGTGCAAGACAGGGCTGTTGAGGGAGGGGATGCACATTGGTCCAGTCAAACAAAGTGGGACCAGAAAGAGAAAGAGAATGGGCCCAACAGTGAAACCTGCAAGGGAGGTGTTTGTTTACTTCCCCTTCAGCTGCATCCTATGGGAAGGCTTTATTTTTTTTCTCTGAAGATGCAGGCCACAGATGCAAAACTGAGATAGAGGGCTCCCAAGGCTGGGTCAGGGTATTATTTTTGCGGTTTCTTTAGAAATACCTCACTCAATTTCTTTTGGAAATGAATGAAAAGCAGTACCACTTGATTCCCCTCCTGCCACAATCTGTGTATATATTGACGTTGACATTTTTAAGGGGGTCTTGGGAGGGAACCTATGTGATTTCTGGGGACACTTTCCCTAACAAATCAGAAAATTTAGCTGATGTTTGTGTCTCTGTTAGCATCTGGCTCCTAGATGTATGCTTCCAGAGAAATGACAAAGCTGACTTGGACAAGTCAGATTCAGTGGGCAAGGAGTGTCACTTCCTAAACCTGCAGCAGATGCCTCTTATAAAAGCGGTTAAACTATACATTATGAACAGTGAGACCATTTGACATAAGATTCTCCAAGCATTCACAGGTGTGATTGCATAGGTGAAATATGATTTTGATTGGTTGTCCACATAATTGTGTGCACCATCTTCCTCACTGACATTGATGCATGAAAACTTTTCTTTTGGGGTGTGTGTGAAGACATCTGGAATGCAGATTGTAATGGATCTCTAGCTGCAAAGTTATCTCTGGAAAAACTACTACTTTCTGAACATGAAAGAACACACTGTTTTCATATAGCCTTGCAGTCACATCTGGAAGAAATGCTCCTCCTGATGCTTCAAGACAGAAAGGAGAAGAGCTGATGGGTTAATCAGCTGAGTAAAGGAGTGCTTCCTACTCTAATACAGGAAACTGGACTTCTTTTGAATTATTTAGCATAGTCAGGAGATAAAAATACACTGGTTAGATGAACCAGGGATCCCTTCTACAATCACAATAGCTGTAGTAGACAGGTGGGTAGGAAGAGCCTACAGCTACACATCTTCTCTATGTTCTCATCAAGAAAGCTTTAATCATTAATGGGGATGCAAGACGAGGCTGGAATCACCTTGTTGAGGATGGTCCCAGAGGGAAAGCTCTCTCTTACATTTCAAATCAAAGCACCTTGTCCTACACCAATGCCTCAGAGCCCCAGGTACCCATGCAGCATAAGAGAGACTAACCCTGCTGCACCCCAGTCAAACACCTTAAGGTTTCCCACACAGCTTGGAACAATTTGTCATGCAAACCCAGGTAACCCCTTTGCAAAACACATTTAAATGCTCTTTCTTTCACTTCATAACACGCATACATTGAACACACAAGCTTGTGCTTCAGGAATAAGGAGCAGAAAAGCATTACTCTATGAGGCAGAGCTGGGATAAAATGTGCCACAGGAGAACCAACATCTTCTCCATTACATATCTCTTTTGGTAGCATCAGAATGAGATGTTTGATAAAAACAAACAGGAGCAGCATGGTTTCAGCAGTTACACTGCTATTTTGTGTACTCTGGGAAGGGGGACAACATCTGATTGCCAAATGGGAAAGTCTCTCTGGACACTGCAAACAAACAACATGTTACGTAATTAGGCCTTTTGGGAACCACAGGAAGGTCTCTAGAAGATCAGTGTCCTCCCAGCACTTTCTAATTTTACTGGGACTCACCAGTAAGCCAGCCTTCTAATAACAAATGTTTGTGCATGCTCTTCTTCTATCTTCATGTGTCCCTGTACTGCCCTACCTTTGTTATTAGTGCCCCAGAAAAACACATCTTACTCAATTTCATCAAGCTAATTGATACAGCCATGAATGGCGCAGCTGAAGAGGCAGTAAGGACCTTTAGAAAGGGCAGAAAAGGCATCTCTTGGACATCAGAGAATGGGAAAACCTGAAATTTTAGAACTATATTGAATTGATTGTGCTAGGGAACTGCATCATTCTACATAATTTTGTTTTACTGAAGCACGGCACTATCAAGTAATGACAGAGCAAACAGGCTTTAGCTCTGTAATTCACATACTGTGCTAGCACATCTTCTCTATTACCATTGGAGCAAACTCTTCCAAGGGAGGATGCCTGTAAGCAGCAGTTCAGTGTCAGGACCACTCTACCTCTGTGCTGCAGGGTTGCCCTAAATTTGTGCCCAGGCAAAGACAGACCTGAAGGAAATCTTCTGCAAGTCAGACTGTACCATCCAACACCTGAAAATGGACTGCAGCACCTAAGTTTTAGACTAATATCTACTGCCTTTCAGACACATGAATAGATTGGAATATGCACAATCAGTGTCATTCTGTGCATGTCCTCTTCCACCTGAATAGAGAAATCCTCTTGGTCAATATCTGGCTATGCAGTCGCCACCTCCTTACACACCATTCTCCAAGCCCTCATCTGTACCACACTATGAACTCCTAAAGTGGTACTCCCTATGTACCATCCCTTCCTGTGGTTACAGGGGGAAATAGTTTAAAGGCAATAGAGATATGGTGGCATCTGCACAGAAAAAAACACCCTCAGGTTTCTAAGAAAGCTCTTTCTCCCTGTTTCTTGCTTGCTGTGTACATTCTGACAGCTGGTAAGAAGAGGAAGGAGGAGGTTTGCTGTCCTGGTGAGGGCACACTAGCACACCCCAGGAGGCCAGGGAGCAGATCCAACAGGATGTGGTCAGCTCACTTCCAGCATGCCCCTTGGTTGCTGGCCTGTTGGCAAAAGTCAGCAGTGAACAGCTTAGTGGAGGGAAGGTCACTATCAGAGGCAGTAAGCACAGCAATGCTGGGGACAAGGTATCACCATCCCACTGCAGAACCCCACATCACAGACTGAGCACCAACAGACAGTACAGACACAGGTCTTTGATGAAGGACAGCACAGAAATCCTGACCAGAGTGATGGATACAGGACAAGGGAAAGTCCAAGCCCCTCTGAGGGCTGTTGCAGGAGCCTATGGCCATGTGTTTGGTCTGCCATGTAAACACGTCACATCCCATGGGAATTGAGAACAAACGTCAAGTCTTACTACTGGTAGCCCAGTTTTGCTAGTGCTGAGTGACCTGGATAAAAAGTAAAGAGCCTTTGGGAGACATCCTTATAGCCTAGTTCATTGCATCTCTGCAGGCAACAACCTGCTTCTCCCAAAATGAAAAAAAAAAAAAAAAAACAACAAATAATTACATTCCTCTCTACTACAGTTATCATTCAGGAACCAGGAACCCTGTGCTCTTGATCCTTGTGTGAGCAACATACATGTTCTGGCCTCCAGATTGCTGGAGTTGCGAACTTCTCACTCAGTTTTTCCTGGGAAGTCAAAATCCCAACAGGTATAAATCCTGCCTGAGAGCCATAAATCACTTTTTCTTCACCTGCTGCTACAAGAAGTTCTATGAAGAAGTTTCAATCTCCCAGTGCACATGCAGCAGATACAGGTAACAGACAGAACACAAGGACCACTCTGGGCACTCGTCATGGCTCTGTCTCAGCTCCCAGGAGACCAAGAGCACAATACACAACACTCAAGCCAACATTCAGCTCTCCTTCAGCACAGCAGTGCCCTTATCAGTGTGTGCTTTAAGTTTTATGCAGTGGTTTTGCTCTACAGAGATAAGTCCCTGTTGGCAGGGACTGATCTGCAAACAGACTTCACTGAAGGAAGAGCCTGAGGCTGGAATAACAGAACTCCCAACGTCTGCTCCTCCCAGAACAGCAGCTGGGCAAGGAAATGTCTTCATGACATACCCAAGGATAGATGTTTTCTACCACGATTTATTGAGCTAATTCATATTCTCCACATAATGTAATAAGGAGACAGCAGTAATAATTTTTCCACCATCCACAGAGTAACATTCAGGAGTAGTCTGCAACAGCTTTCAGCCTCTTTTTTACTTACAAGTAGCCAATTGTGGCTGCAGTTGCACCCTAACCATAGGAGTTCCCTAGTGACAACACTTTTTCAAGACATGTATTAGACAACGACCCAGGCCTGCAGCCTTTAGAAGAGGAGGTGAAGTGACCTTCACCAAAACCCTGAGCAGGCTGTGGCGCAGTCCCAGATGACCTGACCCTCAACAGGAAAGATGAATTAGGTACCACAGTTCATACATGTGGTTTAAGCCCTTTGCAAGACAGGTCCTTGTGACTGGGTGGTCACAGCCATCTCGGGTTTGTTCTCTGCTCCGCTACAGAGCTGAGGCTATAGAGGTCTGCTCAGCATATGGGTATGGTGCGGGAGGTGGGGCTCCCACCAGTTCCACCTTCCTGGTGCTGGAAGGCTGGAGTGCCCCTGGCCAGGCACTCTCTGGTCTGTTAGTAAGGCAGGAATGCAGCATATCAGGTTCCCCAAAGTACATATGGCCATTGATGGCTTACTGCAATATGCTGACACCCGAACACCTCCAGTGCAGCTCTTGGAGCCAAGTGCATTTCATTTCAGGAGAAACAGAGACAGTAAGAAAAAAGCAAAACCTTCACTTACACTATCTCATCATTCTGGAACTCCAGCTCTCCGCAGGTGTCTTCAAAGTCCTCTCCTCCACCTTTAGCTGAGCCTTCAATGGTTTTGTAGGGCACAATAACATTTCCTCGTGCACCAGAGGTTCGCAACACTTTCACTTCCATGGTTCCTACACTTTCACTGATGTGTGTTACTGGTTCCTCAAAGGTGAAGATGCCAGCGTGGTCATCGTCAAAAATAGTGACGGTGGCAGTAGATGGTGATCCCAAGCAGGCAAGTGTTGAGACACGACTGGCCTCAAGAATGCCTTCATCTGAGGCCTCAGTGCTCACACGGACATTGCTGAGATGGACCAGGAAGTTCTCATCCTCCTCAAATATGTCATCATCGATTATGCCAACACGGATTTCCTTCTGGGTCTCTCCAGGCTTGAAGACCACTGTCCCTTCGGTGAACTCGTAGTCAGAGCCGGCGTTGGCCGTCCCATCCTCTGTCCGGAAGTCAACATACACCGTGTTGGTCAAGTCGCCTCCCCGGCGAATGATGGTCAGGGCCACAGTGCCACAGTTCTCCAAACACTGGTAGGTACCCTGCTCGAAATAGAGCTTGCTGATGGGATCATTTTCTGTCACCTCACTGTTGACCTCGTGCATGCTGACGGCTTTGCGGGCCTGGTCTGCAGCATGTCTCTTCAAGATGTTGCCAGCTCCGGTCATGAGCCGAGTGGCCTGGATGCGGTAAAAGGCCCTGCTCTTCTGCTGCTGGCTCAGGACCTGGTAGTTCGCCAGCTCTATAAGTTGTTCAATTTCCTTGTCTGGGTGCTTTTGTTTCAGCTCCTTCAGGATTCGAGCCATTTCTCTCCTGGTTTCCTCATCATCCTGGTCTTTCTCATCCACCTCCAACACCAGTGTCCCATCCAAAAAGTTCTCCACATGAGAATTAGCAACCTTTCCGTCCATCTCGATATCAGCTTTGGAGGAGGGACGGTCACCCTCATGCTCAATGATCATGCCTCTCTGCTTGCCAGCTCGGTATTTCTTGTAGACATACTTGTAAAATAAAAGCCTTCTGTCAGCTATCCAGGCGAACACCACACAGATGGGAAAGAAGAAGAAGGTGAGCAGGCCTTCCCAAACCTCCACAATCCCAGGAGAAGACACAGACAAAATAATGTAAAGCCAAGTGTAGGCAAAGATGCTCCAGGCCGCTGTAACAAAAAACACTCGCAAGTGCTTGATCTTCCTTATCTCTCCATCTGGAACCACGTACACACAGATTGCAATAATGACAAACATGTTGAAGGCAGCACTCCCCACGATAGTGCTTGGCCCCAGGTCCCCTGCTGTGAAGCCATGGCCACACACTTCGATGACAGACAGGAGGATCTCGGGAGCAGATGAACCCAAGGCCATCAGTGTGAGATTGGAAACGGTCTCGTTCCAGATCCTCACAGTGGTTTTGCTGGTCTCACCATTAGGCTTCTTGATGGTTATTTCCCGCTCCTGGGACGTGATGACTTCGATGGAGGACATGAAGCGGTCAGCTATGATAGATACTCCCAGGAACATGTACACCATCGCTACAAAATACACTGTTGCCCGAGCGATTTTGTCACCGAAGGAGGGGTCCTGGGGTTCCCATATGGGTAAAATCACACCCTTTTTGCAGATGTAGGAGCCAGCACACTCCTCGGTGTCGTTCACGGGCAGTTCACTGGGGCTCTCCGCACGTGTGCCGTCTACGTGGGACAGCAACACCAGCACGATGCTCAGGAGGTGGAAACTCCCTGGGAAGGTGGGTGGGTGAGTTACTTGCGACATGGCCACTTCCACCAAACAGGTCCCAAACATCCTCAACCTGCAGAGACAAAAGGAAAAATGCATTAAGTGAGGCCAACCAGAGATAACAGGTTTTCCTCTCCACCCTTTTTATTTCCCATTTTTCCCAAACACATAATCAAGTTATCCTTGTAGACCCATTGAACTAGCCCATTTTGGGTTGATTTCTGATGTTTTCCATGTAGAAATCCTCTAGTTCAGTCATGTAAACAAGGATGGATTCAGATGCTACCAGTGGGCTAACACCCACTCTCTTTAGCTACTATGAGGTTTCTTTCTCTTGGCTGGAAGTCTATTTGTTCAATTGTGTTTTCTTGTTCCTCATCTAATTCAAGCCCATCATTCTGCTCCACAGCTGGCAGAAGTGTTTCCCGTTTCAAAATTACAGCTCACTCACTGGAATTCAGGGTAAGAGCAGGTAAGGTCAGAGAAATCTACTATCACTTCATCATGTTTAAAAAATACTTTTATACTTGCCATTTTAAATTATTATAAACTATGTGAGCCTTTTCTTGCTCACAGTCCTCCCAAATATCTATTCCGTATCAGAAATCAGCAAGAAGTGAGCTCAAAACCTTATTCCTAACAGTAAGTTGGTCATAAGGTGCACCAGAAGGGCAGTCTGTAATTAATGATTCTGGAGCCATTCCTTCCACAGCGCATCACTTTGCACCTTCCCAAAACTGAACAGAGCCCCATATGCATCGAAGCCTGGCTCTCTTGGCATGCTTGGAGAGGAAACACGTCCCTGTGCTCTCTTCCCACTAGGTCAACTTTGACGGCTTCCCCTTCAAGCCCTTTCTCACTCCATTTACAACATCAGTCATCAGGGATGACAGCTGTACTTGCCCTTATCCTGCCTCAGGATTTTCCAGCAATGTTGAGGAACTGTTAAAGAGGTTTGCAGTTAGTTAACAGTGCATAAACCAACAGAACAGATGCCTTTAAGCATGCTTAGTGCAAAACCCTGAGCATGCTCAGTGTTGCATCCTCAATTTTACTAGCCAATAAAAGCCAGATCTCTAGTTATTAAAGCTGTATTTTCTCCTCAAGGAGAGCCTTTGCTATACTACACTTCTCCAATCCAAGTTAATCTAATCACACGGTACTTAAAATGCTTCTATGAAGAGACAAAAATGAGTAGTCAATACCTTGACTTCGCTGGAAAATATATAACCCCTGAAAGAAAAAAAAAAAAAGAAAAAAGAAAAGCTCAGCCATGAAAAGTTTCAAATTCTAAGAGAAGGATCTAATTTCCAGGCCCATATCAAAGATGGGACACAAGCAGGAGACCCAGTCAATGCCTCTTCAAGTTGAGTCTTCACAGCGCCTGGCAGGTCTCACTCTACCATTTGCCATCTGCCTGGTCTTCCAGCAAGAACACATCAGGTCTGACAGCTCAGAGCTGCATGCACTGGGAGACACAGACTCACCCACCCACCCTAAAGGTGGTCCCCAGTGACAGCATCCCAGCTGGGCCCAGTCATAGTGCTCGAGACTCAAGTGGGATGGCTAAGCACACCTTCACTCCTCCATCTGAAAGAGGGCTTGTGTCACAGCACAGCTGGGAAAGAGGTTGCCTCTCCAGCCACCGAGCAGGCCACACATGCTATTGCTGATTGCAATAGCACAGCCGGGCAGGCATTCCTGAGGAGAAGCATTGACTGTCCTAAACAGGGACACAATTCCTTGAATAAAAGCACCTGGACACCACCACCCATCTCCTTCTTCCTCATGAGAAATTACCTCCCCTTGATAGGGCAGGGGCATGTTATGCAGGGACAGGGCTGTGCACAGGTGAACAACTGGCTGGAGAAAGCATTGAGTACCATCCTACACCCCCTCTCCACAAAGAGACACTGTAATGATGGGTCAAAGCCCTCTCCTCTGTTTGTTTTAATTTATGGATTTTGTAACAGGATTATTGGTCCGGAAGAATAATACTGAGACTTTATCAAGACAGTTTTATATAAATGGCATTTTCTCACCAGGAACTCTTGGTTTGCCTGCAACTCCCCAATTTTGTAATTAAGAAAAGAAAAAGATACATAGTGGAGGAAATGAGCAAGTCAGAGAGCTGGATGACAAGAACTGATAAAATGAACAAGAAAAAGCAAAGCTCTGTAGGAAGACAGATTTAAACGAAAGTTGTTTGTGTTGGAAATCCTGCTAATGCTACAAGTAAAGCTCCTATTGCCAGACTCAGAAGCCCTGAACATTGTTCTCCTGATGATGGTCCCTGGGTACCCTCTGCTTCTCCAAATGCAAACTGCAGCCATTGCTTACAAACCCAAAGTAAAAAAACCTGAAAACATGATGTTTGTAAAGAAGTGTACCTTGTTTCAGGCCATTCAGCAGATAGCTAAGTTGAAACAGATGTGCATTCATGGTCATTGAAGTTTAGCCGAAGCATGAATTAGTCACCCAACATCTGTACTCCTGTGTTTAACACTGCTCCAAACCAAGTCATGGAGATTCGATAAAGGGGCTGTCAAAACACAGATTGGGTACCTACTCTGTTTATCTCAGATAGCTCCTAAGTGTAGTTTTGTATTCTTTTTAAATATGCAGGCTTAAAAACATTCATTGTGGGCATAAAATACTACTCAGTTGCATGGTTCTTCATCCTCTCCTTCTAAAGGGTAGTAGTTTCTTAAAAAAACCTCAAGAACATCCACCTGCCCTTGTTCAGTTAATTTTTCTCCCTGTGGCAAGTCATATCCCTGCACATGTACAATTATTCAGAGCAATCAGGCATTGTGAAATACCCTTGGCAAGAAGAGAAAACAGATGGTTCTAGAAAAAATATTATGCTTTGGGTCACTGATTTAGGTCATAGGAGAGTCCCATCACACTTTGGACCAACTCTACAATCTTAAAAGAATTTGGGCACTGGAAGTCTCATCCAGAAAAAAAAGACACCAATGCAATCAAATTAATAAGTCACTTGAATTTTACTTGCCATGTTTTTCTTTTTCAAACATTCTAGTGTGAGTTGGTTTTGGTTTTTTTTGTTTGGTTGGTTTTTTTAAATCAAGTCCCATATTATGCTAAACAGGAGGAAAAAAAGGCCCAGAGGCTTGCATCTGAGCAGTCCATCTTTCTGGCATTCCCAACCAGCATTCCATGTACAAACCATACTCTTCCCTCAGATGGCAGGAGGTAAGAAATGTAGAACTTTTCTGGAGAGCTCAGAGCTGTAACAAATGGCCGAAACTTTGGAAGAGAAACCCACCAGCTGTGACATTGTGCCTTTTTTCTGCAGCAGTAGCATCCCTCAACTCTGTGTTCTACTTTCTCCAGTGGTGTGTGGTGTGGTCATCGAGTAAGACGGACATCCCATTACCAGCTCTCCTACTTAAACCAATTCACAGTGAGGCTCAGGAATTAGGAAGGGCTAGAAAATGCGTGGCCACAAAAACATATCTCTGAGAAGCAGCTGCTATTAAATCATCAGCATTTCTTTATTTGTACAACCCAAAATAAACAGCTTGGTCCCCAGAGACCCTCTTACTCTGCATTTGCCTAGGGTCTCGGCCCATGGTCGGCACACTGAGGTAGGAATATTCCCAGAAAAGCCACTTACATTCTTCTACAACGAGAAGCAAGGCTATGAGAAGACCAGCCCCCGCTCCAAACCCATCTTTGTTAGCTTTTCATTAAGGTGTCTCAATTGCATTTCTCATCCTGGACATCAACAACAAAAGCAAGTGCAGGTGCTGATGCACAGCGTATCAGCCTGGTAGCCCTGGCAAACCCTGCCTGCCATGGTGCTCATGGCCTTGGAGGCACTACCCCAATTCCTCGGGGGTCAGATGGATCACAGCAGCACCAGGCAGGGCCACCAGCTCAGTGCTGGCCATACACGTGTGGTGAAAAATTTCAGAGCACCATCCCAGGCCAGCACAGCCCTGTCCATAAGGCACTATTTGATGCCCAGGGACAGCACCCAGAGCCTTTTTTACCATTACAGGAGTGGAACTGCCCTGGGGCTGTTGGAGAGCTCTCAGGGAGAGCTAGAGCTAACTGGGAGATACAGAGCCCAACCTGGGTTATCCTGAAATCACAGCGAGCCCCTTCCGTTTTTGGACAAGATCCTCAGGGGTGTCAGCAGGTCGTTTTGCACAGTCAGGGAGCAAAGCCCACAGGAAGCAGCATGCCAAGCTCAGTTTAGATGTAGCTCCCAGCCAAGGGATGTTGGTCCTGCCTTTATTCCAACCCTTGCTGTTGTGAAACACCAGTAAGGCAGTTGTTGCTCACAGCAGGGTTAGGAGGGTTGCAGAAATACTCGCCTCCCTGCTGGACATGGGAGCTCTAGGTTTTACAAATTGGTAGGACAGAGCTCATGTTGCCAGCTCATGCTTCTGCCCCCCAGTCAGGAGCTGCCAAATGGGAAGGAAACAGCCTTTTAGACTCTGCTCTGATCTTTCCCTGGCAGCATTGCTCCTTCAGGTTGGCCGGTCTCTGCATGCAAAGTGAGCCTGAAAGCAGCTCTGCATTTAAACAAAGCACAGCTTTTTCTTTGCTGCAGCCCCCAAAAAATCCCATATCCATTGGGGCACTTCAGCCTTGAATATCCACTGAAAGACCCTTCCTGATGTTCTCCTACACCACCGTATCACACACAGGTCTATGATCATCTGCAACGTGCTGGAAGAACCATTATTTTTTAGAGTACTGAAAAAACACTGCTAGTCCAGGCACTTTAATTACAGAAGGATTCGGCAAGGAAGGAAGTGGCCTGGGCTCACAAGAAATGAGTGGCCACACAAAGAGTGACTGAGAGACTTTCCACGGGGACTTTTTTTTCCCCAGCATTCAACAGAAAACCTGTACAGAGCAGCTGTAACACAGCAGTGTTCACACCATTACAGCCACTGCCAATGCTACCCAAGGGTGCCTACCCCACTGCGACATCAACCTCCTAATAAACATCACTACTGTGAATTTACTGGCAGCTCATGTGGGAGAAGGAGTCCTCACAGCCATGCCACTGCTTTATGGGAGGTTGGAGTAGCACCCTCTCCCCATGGGGAGCCTCGCTGCTTGCTGGGCGCCAACAGAAAGTTTGCTCTTCACATGAGAGTGGCTGCTTTTCAGCATGATGTGGGAACACAACCAGGAGCATGTTGCAACACCACGGGGACTCCCAGACAGCCCTTCCCCATCCCATAGTTAGAGACAACCTTTTCCTAGCGAGAGTGCACTGCTGCAGAGAGACAGGGAAGGCAGTCCAAACCACCCTTTGCTGGTGTAAGAGGCAGGAGAAAGATGGTCTCCCTTTGACGAGAGGGGCCAAAAACTGACAAAGAAGTAGCTAATAGCTACTGCAAGGCACGACGAGCCCGCAAGCTGGAGAAACAGAGCCTCAAAGCAAGTCAGCGGATCATTCTCCTGCCACTGTCCCTGGGGAAAAGACAGCAAGCCCTCAAAAGGCAGGCTCCTCTGCCCAACAAGTGGCCCCCTCCCCACCATGCCCTATGCTCCTTACCCCACGGTTAGACCTGAAGTGTCCAAGTTGCTGCACCCCTTTTCCAGTTTCTCTTGCAGCAGAGCAGCACTTCAAGAGACTACTGCAAGCAATAACCAGCCTTCCCAGGAGAAAGCACTGCATACCTTGCCTCCCCACGTGGGACTTACACCCACCACCCTATCTCTGGAGGGCTAGTAAACCTCTCCTCTCCTGCTGCCCCTTCCTGGCAATGCTGAAGCCTGTACACCTCTGCCTCATTGAAAGCAGTAATCTGCTTTACAGCAGGCAGCTCAGGCAAAGCCAGTACTGGGAAAAGACAACAAACAAATAAATTGTCTGGTCTCTAACCATCAGTTTGCAAATCAGGCAAGAGCCCAGGTCCAGCGTCCTACAGCCAAGGGACACAGAACGGATGCCAACAGCCCTGCAAGAAGATATGGGGTGCTTGGAGATTTGTCTAGGCAGCTGCCACAGGCTCCACTGGCTTCACTTCTGATCTTGATGCTGACCCTATGGCATAGCTTTGGTAGGACTCAGCTCCTGACAGCTGTGAGATTTACCCATCAAAGCAGGAAAAGGACCCCACCCCCACACTGGCTGTCCATCCAGACCTGGATGGAGCAGGAAAGCCGCTAAGTCCAAACACTGTGTTGCCACTCAGGGCTGCACAGCGTGACGGCACTTTAAACACAGCTTGGAAAACCCTTGGCTCACTTCCCTGCTCCAGCTCTGCCTGGCTCCTGCTCCCTTCCACCCAGCTCTGCCACTCCAAAACAGGCACAGCCTGTTGGCATCCCCTGCCCATGACCCTCCAGATCTCCACATCAGGAAAATGATTTCCAGGCCATCAGCATCCTGATTGCATCAGTACAAAAAAGCATCAAAACCTTTCCAAATATAGTCAGAGGCACAAACCCTCCATGAAGCCAATGAAGTAAAACACACATCAGGCCACCCTGTTTTCTGTAAAGGACATTAAAAAGTAAGAATAATTATCAGACTGCAAGTGACTTTTCCAAGTATCCTATCTCTTCAATGAAGCATCCAATCTTCTCCAACAATTTCCTCAGCAACTTTCCAAAATAAACAGATAAACAGAGAACAAAAAACATCACCAATGCAGAATTTCAACAACATTGGATGAATTTGGGGGCAGCTTACAGAGAATGAGCTTGGAAGTCTTTGTCAAGGAGATTACAGTCTTGCTTATCATGTATGGAGACCAAGTGTCAAGTTGTCCTTTTCTCCCACGACTCAAGATCTCAGCAAGGAATGTGCCAGGAAACAAGAAGCAAGGGAGAATTACTATATTTCTCTGTGGCTGTTTTGTTGTTTATTTTTTTGGTTGTGTGTTTTGGTTTGGTTTTTTTCTTCAAACATCTCCCTTTCTACTCTCTGCTGCCTCTAGACCATTTCTCTACCCCTGCAATTCACCTTTGGTCTCTTCTTCCTCAAGCAGCATCAGGCTCTTCCTTATGATTCCTCCTGGGTTGCGAATGCCTTCCTCTCTGCCTGTGGATTTCCCTTGCTAATTTAAGCACGGTGCTGTCTGCCTGGTCTCCACAAGCCAGCTTTGAGGCCGACAGACTCCTTGTGGAATCTCAGGGCAGCCCTTTATCTCCCTGTGCTCCATGTTCCCCTCTGTAAAACTGGAAGAGCATCTCCTGTGAGTGCTGGGAGAATAAAACACTGCTAATAAGCCTGAAGCTTCTGGGTAGCCTGGGGAGGAAGTATCTGCACAGAGATGCCCCAAAGGGCCAGAAGGGAGGAATTAACAGGCCTGTTGCTTTCCTCTGTGCCTGTGTCTGCTCTTCCCTCTGGGACTATTTTTGCACTGGGTTTGTAGCTGTGTGGAGGTCCTCTGTGCAGCAGGATGCTCTCCCAGGCTCTGCAGGAACAGAAAGCTTCAAGGGAGCAGAGACAAATCCCCATCCCCAGCTCCCTGCGACCATCCAGGGATGAAGAGATGGGAGACATCCATGGAAACATTTGTGTGGGGCAAGACTGAGATAAATGAAGGCTGTTGACCTGGGCAGTTTGGACATGGTACTGTTGTGCAGACAGCAGCTGAGCAAGTTAGTCCAGGCGGAGGCTCACCCTGGCATGTTTCATCCATCAGCTGCGTGACTGGCCCTGGCTGGGGAAGAGTGGTAGCACCTCCCAGCAGAGTCACTGTCCATAGGCACAGCTCTGGCACGGCTGACTCTAGAGGGAGCTGAATGATAGTGCTGAGTTGATGACCAGCTTTTAGACCCCCAGACGTCAGAAAAGGGAGCCCAGTTGTGTGCCAGGCATTTGTTACCTACCTCAAACACCTAAGGTTAACAACCTCTCCCTTCTTCTCAGACTCCCCCGCCTCCTCTGTCTCCCCAGGAGCTCTTTGCAGCACCAAATCTCACTTCTATTTGTAGCCAGGTTTCCTTAGGAAGCCAGGAATGTGAAATCACAGTTTCCACGTCTGTCGGTCTGTTCACATTGCTCCCCCCTCTTTCCAATTTCAGCTAAAATCACCAGAGGGACAGAGATAGCCAAAAAAAGCCAAGTTCCTACAAGCTTCCTGAAAACAGCTGGAGAGATACCACTTAGGCCCTTGGCAAGGGAATGACTGGTCAGTGAGCTCAGCCCCTGCTGGATGCCAGAGTCTCAACAGCACAGCACCCTCAGCACCCTGCAGCAGACCCAGGTGCATCCAGTATTTGCGCAGCTGTGGCACTGATGTCCATGAGCTGGGAGCACATGCAGATCATGGCACCTTGAGCTTGAACAGAACTACTGGGTGCTCTCCATAACAATCACAAGGAGAGCCACAGACACGTGCTGTCTATGACCAACCTGTTGGTTGGCTGTCCAGTGATGCTTGTCTTGGGGGTCACTAGGCTTTATTACAGGATCTAAGTTTCATTGGTATGCTGGAGAACAGTGGTTTTTCCCTGGTAAGTCATCAGGACAGTATTCCCTCAAAACCACAGCAGAAAACCAAATGCTGTCTTAGATGCCATGCCAAAAAATCACAACCCTGAAAGCCCTGAGCAGATAAGGACACCACAAAAGGCAAAGAAACGACTGCGCCTATACAACATCATTTAAGGAGCTGTAGAGACTCCCAAGAGTAAGGATATAAGCCAAAGTTTGTGCCATGTCATGTACAGCAGTGCTAGGAGAGAAAACTAGGTGCAGCCTATTTAAGTCTCAGGAGTAATTCATGGCCAATAGATCACCAAAACCTTAGTGAAAGTCAGGGGTGAAAGAAGAAGCAAAGTTTCACCAGCTTAAAACTGTGCTACTCTGTGTTGGCATTCAGAGATGCTCGACACAAAGAGTACGTCCAACCTACTCGGGTATCTTGAACACAAACCCTGGTAGGAAGCTTTGGTAAATGCGGCTCCCCACCACTGACTTGGGAGTTGTTTATGTCTCCAGAGAAACAGAGCTGGTGGAGTGTAAGAGGAGTCAGACAATGCATCAGATGCATCAGCTTTCCTGGGGAGTTGGTGGGGGGGTTCATGGCTTGGCTGGCAGCTTATGGCTCTAGAAATGCTAGATTATCTCCCTATTTGGACTAAATATCTGTGTTGGACAAGGGGCAAAGCTGCTATTAAAGAATCAATCCGAAGAAAAAGGGGATAAAGAAACATTTAATAGATGCTCCCAAGGGACTGCAAATGCCTTTCTTTGGTGATATCCGCCTCCTCAGCCAAAGCCATATAGCACAGCTCTTTTTTTCCTGGATGCCACCATCATATCAACATGCAAGTGTCCCAGCAGCCCTTTTCTAAATTAAAGTGCATCCCTTCTCTTTGTGGTGCTGACAAAAAGCACACAAATACCCAGGCAAGTGTCAGGAGAGCACACAGAGAACCCCAGCCTCTCTCAGCCTTCATTTCCATTGCCTGACTCGCAAATTTCCAACATCTGGAGGAACAGCTTCCTGCGAAGCACAAGCAAAGAGGAGCCCTGAAATCACACACTCGCACCCACATGCCTGTGACCTTGTGGTTTTACTATAGCTTTCATTTTGACTCCAATTCTCCCTTGTGCTTGCTGCATTTCTGCAACATTTTGGCAGTTTGCTTTTGCCTTAGAGACAGAGCAGAGTGTGGAGTTGTTTTGCATGACTCGGTGGGGAGGGAAGCAACAAGGCTGCGAATAAAGAATTAAACTCAAGATGACGGAAGAGCCCCAGCCATGCTTCCACCTAGACAAAGCCTACGTGATGCGCTTAATGCCAGCCCTTAATAACACATACTGCTCGAGACGAAAATGGGAATTTCAGCGTGGCTGCAGGTGCCTCCGACCACTCACCTCGGGAAGCGTTCCGAGGCAGGAGCAGCAGCCCTGCCTGGAGGCACGCACAGCCCCGCCAGGCGGAGGCACCGCACCCCGCCGCGCACAGGGGGATGCGCCCGTGAGCCCCTCGGGGAAGGAGGTTTGCTCCAGCCCTCTGCCCGACCCCACCTGCCCAGCGATGCCTCCCGCCGCGACATGTCGCGACTGGCCGGCGGGGGAGGGGGGCGAGCCCCATCGTCTGCCTAAAGGTGCCGTGGCTGGGTTGTAGAAAACATTCCTCTGTGTGTGTGTGTGAGCATCCTACTCCCGCCACCCCATCGGCTCCCACACGGCTCCGGGTCCCCCGTGCCGGCCCCTCCCCAGCCTCCCCCGGCACTCCGAGCCCGGTGTAGCAAACAGTGTCAAGGTGCCAGGGGGACCCTCTGCACTGGGCAGGGTCGGGGCCGGGGTCGGGGCCGGTCGGTCTCGGTNGGGAAAGCAGGGAGGAGAAGGGAGGGAGGAAGGGAGGGATGGATGGAGAGAAGGATGGAGGGAGGGAGCGCGCGCACACACACACGCGCGCGCAGCGCCCCGGAGATGCGCTCACCCGGCCCGCCCCGCAGGCAGGCTCCCCTCCCTCCGCATCCCTCCGCCGCGATGCGCGGGCAGGGAGAGAGAGAGACCCGCCGTCCTTCCTTCGCGGTGGCAGCCTCAGCCCTCCTCCTCGTCCTCCGGCCGCTGGAAATATTTCCCGGTTTCCTCCTCGGATCGAGGGACTTTGAAAGGCAGGGCTGGCTGCGGACCCACCCCCAGCAGCCCTGCCCTGCCCGCCCTGCCCTCTCTGCTTGGGGCAGTCTCCAGCCCTGCCGTGCCCTGGCGGCCCCCAGCCCTGCCCGTCGTGACCGGGACAGTTCCCATCCATGCCCTGCTTGCCCCCAGCCCTGCTCTGCCCCGCCCGGGACAGTCTCCATCCATGCCCTGCCTGACTCCAGCTCAGCCCACCCTGACCAGTCAGCTCCTGCCCTCCGTGGCTTGTCGCATCCCTGCCGGCCACCCTGCACCCTGCCAGGGCAATCCGGAAACCACTTGTACTCTGCAGGAGGAAGCGATCCCTGGGAGAGATGGCGAGAAAAGAAACGTGTGTGAGTGTGCAAGGAGTGCCTTGCTGTGTCGCTCCCCGTGTCCCGCAGTGTGGGGAGGCAGGAGGACAGGAGCATGCCAAGGGGACTTGGACTGGGATTCACGCCCCTCTCGCAACCTCAAAGCTGTGGTGTTTGCAGAGTACAGTGGGGGACATGGGTGTCAGGCAAGGAGCATATGGGTCAGCTAGGACCTTCCTGGGAACTGCCCTCATATCTGACAATTTGGTCAGCACCTGAAACCGCAGAGCCTCCTGTCCCCGCAGGAGGGTCAATCATGGTTGGGGAGGTCCTGCAGGAAGGCAGCAGCCTAGCAGAGAGGACTTGCTGCACCTCAGGCTGGCCCAAGTGTCCTTCCTGTGGGCAATTCCCCTTTCACCATGCCTGAATGACTCCTCCACCCTTCGCTGGCTCCAGTAAGGAGCAGATGAACCCATTGTCCCACCCTCCAGGCAAAACTCTCCGACTTCAGGAACTTAAAATAGGACCAGAGCTAATAACTCACACGCTGGTAGTTGCAAGTACCTAGTGACCTTGACTAGCCCTCTATGCTGAGATCATCAGGTACAACAAGAATTGTGGAAAAACAGAGACATTATTTTAGTTCCTGCACCCTCTTACACCTTCTCCCTCTTATCCTGTCAGCTGTGCCTGTAATTTTCATCACCACTGGTGAGAGAGAAAGCCAGAATTTTACCTTTGGATTTCATCTATGCTTTTTGCACTTGCTTTCAAAAAATTATTTTTAAGATCGTTGCACCACCTTGTCCTTCAGCAAAGAGGGAAAACTAAACTTCCCTTTTCAAGATGAGGTGTAAGACATGAACAATTTCACAAAACTCCCCTGTAAAGCACTTTATGATGAACTGACCAACCAACAAACCAGTTACTTAGTGTTGGAGCTGATATTGATGTTATTATGCTTTGGTCTCACTTTAAGAGTTTTTTCCTACATGTGGGATGAAAGGCATTTGCACATAAGAAATTGGTTTAGAAAAAAACATGGATTTGTGTCCAGTCTGATTTTCTGTCTCACCTCTTTTGATTTAAAACTCTTCAGAGGAGGGATAAGGTGGCGTCTGCCCACGTGTGCCACTTTGGTGGCTCTCAATTCTCCCAGCTGGGCCACTGATATAAAATGAGCACAGCTAACTGTGTACAGCATGCACAGTGTGGTGCTCTGACCAGGGGCTGAGCAGAGCAGTGAATGTGTAACGGTGGCATTTGTTTTTGGCAGTGGCTGCAGGATGCAAGGTGCTGCACAAGCTGGCATGGCAAAAGGATAGTGTGAGCAGAGAAAATGGACATGGTTGCAATGAACACAATCCCTGCTGTTGCTTTTCACCCTGCATACTGAAATCTAATCACTGCAACTGTAAGCAGTAGAACTCAGATTTTAGTCATGAAGTTCTCCCTAAAGCTCCCCATTTTCCCTCAGTAATGTTGCTGACTTACTTCCCAGTTCTTCCAGTGACTATAGCACCCAACTCCCCTGGATCACCGAGACATAAACAGTGCTAACGGGGATCCACTGGTGAGCTGCCCTCTGAAGAGCCAGTCACGTCCTCTGTTCCTCCCAGCTCACCTCTGTCTGCAGTTTCCAGTGTGTGTTCCTGCCTCCAGGTGCCTCCTGCTGAGATTCTCAGAAAGGCTGCTTCAGCTGTGGGATTTCTGTGCCATTTGAGGAGAGCTGAAGAAAAAAGGAATTTGTCAGTGTTTCTGGTGTTGTCCATTAGTTCATGCAAATGAACCCTCTGTATCACCCAGCCTTAATGAGACTGGGACAGAAAAGGTGAAGCAACATTATCCCACCTGAACATAAGAGCAGCTTTCAAGTGCTTAGGAGAAATATGAAGCTGGGAGCCTGGGAGAAGATGTGCCCCACTCCCCAGTCCTTCACATACCCCTTTCCAGGTGCATTCAGACCTTCATTTTTTGCAGTCTACTAGAGAAAGGTGGAGTTGGGTTCTGAAAGAAAGACTCTAGGTCATGGGCTAGGAGGGACATTGAGTCCAATTGCATAGAGGAGATACTGTGTTACAGGACTGCAATGGCCATGGTTCTTTCTGCTCTTTCTCAGCCAGGCCTGCTGAAGAAGCTGTAGCAGAATAGAGCTCTCTCTGGGCTATGAAATATGCTGGGCAAGCTGAGCAAATGCTCCCATGTTCTCCCTGATGCTCTAGGCAAAAATGCAACAAGACTGCTCATGTCCTGACACAGCAAGTTTGTCACAGTGTGGGCACATCCATGCTTCAGCATGATTGCAGTCTGTACTGTGCAGGGAGCAGTTTCCTCCAGCTACCTTTACTTCC
Organism: Formicarius rufipectus; assembly: GCA_013399695.1. Lineage (NCBI taxonomy): Eukaryota > Metazoa > Chordata > Aves > Passeriformes > Formicariidae > Formicarius > Formicarius rufipectus. The sequence goes on along the minus strand of VXAU01005090.1, from coordinate 6,487 downwards.
CTGTCTCTCTTTGCAGTCATGGAAGTGAACACCTACCATTGCAAACATGCTTACAACCACTAATTAGTCGTCTCAAAATCATGGAGATTCTCATGCCAATACTATCAAATGGTTCGTTCATTCATTCATTCATTCATTCATTCATGCACACCCACAGCTCTCTCCGACAGCAGCCTGCATCTCTCTGCAGTTGCTGGAGGAGGTTTCTGGGTGTTGTCTACATATGCAGAGCAGAAAGACAGTTGCTCTCTTGCAAAGAATGGGGTTAGTGGACTGTGGAATCTCAAGCACAGGACAGAATGGTGCAGGCCAATTCTCTGCTCGATGCATTGTGAAAAAAAGACATCTGAACTGCTGCACAGTTTAGAGATGGAGGACACAAAGCCTCAAGTACTTCTTTGTTTGAAAAATTTTTGCTTTATATTCCCTGTGAAAGAGGCAAGAGGTCAGGGCAAGGTTAGTCTTCAGCTCAACCAGAGCATATTCACTTCCAAGCAGCTGTCCTACCACCCTTTCATGGCCGTTTGAAACATCTCAGTGGAATGCTTTGGTCTCTGCTCCAGCTTTTGGGTTCAAATAATGCTGGAGGACAAGCAGTGAGTCCTCATTGGCTCGTTATCTCTGGTCATGGTTTTCCCTGAGTTCTTCAGAAGATGCCAGAGAGATCCTGCAAAAGCAGATGGGTTGTCACCTCTGGCTTGCCATCCATCTGTCTTTGCTCCTCACTGCAGTGGAGCTGAGCATGTGCTCACTGAACATTCTCTGGCTCTCCTAGGCATATTCTTGGCAGAGACCTGGAGAATCCTGGAGAGTGTTGTTTCTAAAAAAGATGTTCAGAAACACAGCTTCCAGTGATTTGAGCACTCACTAAGACATAGCGGCCTTTGCTGTTATGAGGATAAATCAAGCATTTAGAAATATGACAATTGGAGTAGGATGCAGCAGTGAGTAGGAAGGGCAATTTTGTGTGCTGGACATCATATATTTCCTTTTGAGCTCTCCAGGCAGTGCCTCCTTATCAGTGTCCAAGTACCTGGTACAGTCTGAGTCCTGATGGTCCCAGGGAGGTCTGATTGCATGACAGTTCTCCATCAGCTGTCCAGGGAGCTTGGATGTGAAAATTATCTTCTCCCCTGGAAAACCAAGAGTATAAACTGTATCCCAGGGAGAAGGCAGTGCTCAATGGAATGTTTTGGCACACCTGTGAAAAATTGAGAGCTTATGGTTTGTTGTCACTCCAATGTTTTGAGAGCCTGCAGTGGTAACTGGAGAAACTATGCTTGTGCTGTTTCTGAGCTTTCCCAGGAATATTTGCTCTATGCTGTGTTTTATGCAGGTTTAAACAATAAACTCAGTGCCCTAATTCATGAGTAGAGCATTTAACATCTTGGGAGAGAATTTTCCTCGAAGAATCATAGACTGGCCAAATTTTGCAGAGCACTGCTTATGTATGGCAGACACAAAAGAGTATTTGCACTAGATACCACCTGCTACATGGAGGTTGAAACCATCTACTGCATGGGGATTGAAAGAATTAGTTAGAGGAGCTGGATGTGAACTTAGGGAGCTTGGCAATGGGGAGAGTTACATACACTTTGCAAACATCTAGTCTGCAAAACAAGCCACACACTTCTCTTCAAATTCTGCTTCAGAATCTTACTTTTCTTTTTGAAAAAACTGCTTTCTGACCACCAGACATATACAGAAAAATTCAATATGTGCACAGAATGGCTTCAGCACCTGGATTTATTGTAAGAGGTGTACAAGGTGCAAACTGTCTGTCTCCTTACTTTCTCAAAGTGGTAGAAACCAAAAAGCCTTCTGGCAGTTGTCATTTGTCTCAAGAGCAGTGCATACTAATATGAGCATTTCACTCCCACTTCTCAGGAAAACACCAGCACCTAGCAGGAATCACTGAGTCACAGTGAGAAAAATGGGGGACCGGATGTTCCCTGCTAAACCGCCTGTCCTTTAGCATCTTTGCCCACCAAAACCACCACAGCGATGAGGCTTTCTTATACTGTTACAAAATTGCAGAATACAGGAACAAGAAATGCAGACGCAAGATCAACTGAAATGTGTTTCCCGGGGAAAGCAATAGACTGGTTACTCTGCTGCCTCCCTGCAAGGGGCCATGGAAGCGCAAAGTTCCAGCCCCGGGGCAGCAATATAACCAAACAGGCACTAGGACTCTCCACTTAATGCTCCAGCTTTTTTCACCACCATTCCAAGGCTGTCCTAACCTGGAAAAAAAATTAGGTTGAAAACCACTAATCCCCCTCCCCACCAAATCCAGAACTAAGAAGTAACAAATACCATGTTCTCTGGATTTGCCTTCTGCTTTTAAAACCTAGAGGTTTGGTGCTTTCCAATTTACTTGGCAACCAAAAGAAAGTTCAAAGAAAAAAGGTAAAAAGAAGAGTGATATGTAATCACATGATGCCAGGAGCTGAGACTTCCAGAAAAACAGAAGTGCAAGTACAATATGTCACAATATGTGGCAGCTGTGTCCTGCAAACTGGGGCACTGCGATGCTTCCTTGGGAGCTCTGGCCACATGAGGCCATAGTCCTCATTTGATCTGTGTGCAAGGTTCTCAGGGCTGCTAGTGGGAAGTGCAGGATGATTCAGACATAGTGCGTGGCTCTGGTTGCTGCCCCTGGTTGTGAAGGTTATTTGGCCTCCTCAGTATCAGCTGTTTGCCAGCCTGTTTCCCTGTTTTCCAGGGAAAATAGACTTGTTTTTTTTAAAAAAATGTGAGAAGTGACCAACCTCAACTGCATAAAGCACCTTATTTCTATTTTATTTATATAGTCCAGATCAAGAAATCTGGTGGAACACCTTGCAAGAACCTAGCTCCTTAGGTGAGAGGTTGTGAAATTACTTCTCTTAAAGGGAAACATTTCTTTGATATAATGGACTCTAATCTGCTGTCCTTAAGGGCCATCAGAAATCTTCCCTGACTCCTTGATGCTTTAATTTTACCAGCCTCTGCCTCAGCTCTGCCTCATTTCACCTCCAAGTGGCCTTGCCTGGCTGGGTGCCCCTTCAGCACTGACCAGGTCTGCCAGAGATAAGCCCAGGAGTCCTGGGGCCAGATTGGTGTCAAGGAACATGCTGTCTGCTGTTTATCGACTTGCAGCAATTTAGGACACATGGACCAATGTGGCTGGGAATTTCTGTGCTCCTCAGTCTTCCCAAGGCACCTCGGAGAAGGTCTATGTGTTCTGTGCCCTTGCTCCTGCCTGACTCCATCCTCAGAAGAGCTGAGACTGCAGCATGGTTCCTATTCCATTTCCCTTCTTTTCCCACAGCTTGGACGTTAGTCCATTGGCCAGGGATGTGCACTGGTTCACAGAAATCTCGATACTTTGGCACAGTTTGCTCTATTTATTCTATTTTCTACTGAAGATGTATGAACCAAAAATGCTAGTCCTTTGTGTGCTGCATGCTCAAGCACTGATGAGGTAGTAACCAATGCTGCATGCCCTAAACAGAGTAATGGAAGCCCTGCATCTAAAGACAATTTAATGAAGAAAAGAAGAAAAAAAAAACACCAAAAAGAAAGAAACATAAGAAAACCAGATTTAACTTCCTGACTACTTAACAGTTATGGGTTTGGGGGTTTTGCCAGAGATTTTTGGGAAATGAAACCGCACCATTTGTAAAACCACATTCTTCTTTCAATGCTATTGCTTGCCTGTCTATTCCCCTCTTGAAATTACAAACATGGCCTGTTTGAAAACTGCTCTAAGCTGAATGTTTTGTTTTGTTGTTGTTATTTTTTTGTTTGTTTGTTTTTGTTGTTCTTGTTGGTTTTTTTTAAATTTCTGGATTATGATGTTTTAAAACAATTGAAGATGCTCCTTTGCCACCTGCTTCATGGCTAGAAATCCCCAAGTGCCTTATAAAACTCTTCTGCTCTTACAGAAAACTGAACTCAGCTTCTGGAAAATCTGTTTAGGCTCTGAGGCTGCATCCCTATGTTTGTCTTGCAGGAGGGACTTGGATCTCTGCATGCATATGTGCAGATGTTTTCTAATGCAGACTGTGCAAGCTCTGACTTCTTCCTTCTCCTGTATTTCTGCTTATCCAGGTGAGCTCCTGCTCCTGCAAGAGGTCTCATCTCTTCAGCAGGTGAGACAATATTCTGAGTGCAGCTGTTAGACCAGGAACACAGACTGCTGTGGAGCACATGTGCATAGGCTGGAGACCAGGGAGACAGAGGCTTGGGGATTCATGCATTCCCTGAATGCTGTTGTTCCTCCTGCTCTAGCAGTGCAGACAGTGCAGTGGCAAGTTTGGAGGGAATGGCATAGTTGGGAAGGCTTGACCACGTGTGGAGAGAGCAAAGGTCAGTCAGTAGAACCAGTCCCACTGGTTTGTAGACAGCTGTATGTTTGCTAGACCAGTGTCTTACAGGGCTGATGGGAATACAGGCTTTCTTTTTTCATTCATCTCCCTTCCATGTGCACCTCAGTCACTCAGAAAGTTTCTGACCCCTGCACCTCAAGACCCCGGTGTGGTATTTTGGTATTTGTGCCAGGGCTGTTAACTGTGTCTGGTATTTCATTTGCTATCAGTAGACTCCAGAGATAACAGCTGTATTTATATTACCAGTGGCATCAGGAAACATGCAACAGCTGCAGAGCCACCAATGGGAAGAAATAAGAGAAGTGAGAGGTCTAGAAGGCATGATTCAAGAGGAAACATTGCAGGAATGCAAACTGTCAAGTCAAGAGGAGACATATATCCTTGCAAATATGAAGGAATAGATGTTTTCCATTCCTTCTGTTGACAAGATAAGAAGTCAAGGAGTTAAACTATAGGCAGGGACACCGAAATTTGGCACAAGGAAAAGCTTTCTGTAGCCATGAAAGTGATGGTGTAGGCAGTTGGATTGTCTGCAGAGAGGGAGAAATGTGTATTGTATCACTGAAAGTTTTTAAGGTTGGGATGAGCAAACCTCTGTTGAGTTCAGATCAGGTGTAGGTGACATAACTCTCCACATCACTTTCATCAGAAAGATGTATCTGAGAGATGAACAAGCAGGAGACGTTCAGCACATCATAAACAGAAAACCAAGGTTGTGGTTAGTAGGCTCGAAGAAAAGAAAATAAGCCTTTGGGCTTTGGACAAAGATTTGGTGGAGCAGAACAGTCAAAGCACTGGAAATTCGGCCGTGCTGGAAGAGCAGATCAAGGTGGCAATACCATTCATGCTTTCAGAACCTTAGAGCAGACTGATCTTAGGTCCAGGCTGGCAGCCAATTTCCTGAGTGGATGAGCCCTTAAGCTAGTACCACACTGGGAAAAGAGCTTGTTGCTGCTCTGAAGCCCATGGTATATCCCACTTGGGTTTTGTCCTGTCAAGGTTTGTTCCAGGCTGTCATAGTTTAGGAATGGTATTCTGCAGTTTAATACTCCCACTAGAACCATGTGCTGCTGCCCTTCCTCCCTCCAACTGGAGACACCAATGGCAAAGATCACAGGTTGAGATAAAAATTGACTCGAAACAGCAATGAGATAAGGAAATGAACAATAACAGTAACAATATTACTAACAAAAGTGTACATAAGAGAGAGTGATTCACATGCCAAAATGCTCACTGCAGAGCTGCCGACCCGATTGCAGCTAAGCTGTTCCAACTGGAGAAGAGCCCTTCCTTCCAGAAAAAGACTCCCTTCCTCCCCTGCTCTGCAATGACCTGAGGTGGCATAGAACAACATTTGGGTCCCAGCCATGTCTCCTCATGGCTACTGGAAAAATTAGCTTTTGTCTGTCTGGAACCAAGAAATGAGTCCATATCCGTGTAACTTACTTAGAAACCAGCAGGTCCAGAGGAGGGCCACAAAGTTGATTAGAGGGATGGAACACCTCTCCTGTGAAGACAGGCTGAGAGACTTGATGTTGTTCTCAGGAGAAGAGAATGCTCCATCAAGACCTCATTGTGGTCATTCAGTACTATAAAGGGACTTATAAAAATGAAGGCCAGCAATTGTTTACATGGGCAGATAGTGGTAGGACAACTGCAATGGTTTTTACCTAAAAGAGGAGAGATTAGATTAGATATCAGTAAGAGATTCTTTACTCAGAGGGTAAAGTATGGCACTGGAAGAGTTTGCTCAGAGAAGTTGTGGACCCTCCATCCCAGGAAGTGTTCCTGGCCAAGTTGGATGGGACTTTGAGTGTCCTGGTCTAGTGCAAGGTGTCCCTACCTACAGCAGAGAGGTTGGAACTGGATGATCTTTAAGGCCTCTTCCAGCCCAAACCATTCTGTCATTCTATGATTCTACAAAAATATTATCTTTGCTTAACCTTGACCTAAGGCTGTATAAGGTACCACATGAAATAAGGGTATGAGAAGCTACCAGAACCCACAGGTTGTAAGAAGAGGGGCAGTATACAAGCAGCTGGCTATACCTGATCAGTAGTTACACTAACAGAGACAGCAAAATGAAAAATTGTAGTGTTATAGGTTCAGGTTCT
>VXAU01005089.1:47055-66966 GCA_013399695.1 Formicarius rufipectus | reverse complement strand
CATAGGTATGGGAGATGGACAGTCTATATGAACTGTGATTTTACTTTACATGGTCTTCAATTATTTATCTCCATTGCAGAGGCAAGTTGTAGTGTATATCAGAATAGGAATTTAGCTCCTGAGTTCTGCATCTCTGCAGGCAATCAAATATCTAAAGATATACAAGGTATTGCAACAGTAATTAGTCCAGAATACTTTTGCTGCTACTGACAAAATTTCAAACATCTTTCCTAATTTATAGAGAGATGATTTTTTCACTGCACTTGTTTGTTCTTTCAAGAGACGATTTCCTGTCATTCAGAAAATTGTACCAATAGACAGATTAAAAAAAAAAAAAACAAAAAAAAAACCACCAAACAACAAACTATAGAAATGCGCTTAAAATTTGACCAAGAACTAGCTATTTTCATTAATTTGGGGCAAAAATGGACTTAATAGTGCCTGTTGTTTTTCATCCCAACTGAAAACAGATAATTTGATACTCTATAGGATTTTTAAAGACTGAGATGAGATGACTGCCTATTGAAAGCCTTTCCTTTCCTTTACACACCTTTCTTATGCTTCTTTATTGCATTTTTAACTTCTAGAATCAGCATCAAAACAGTTTTGAACCCACCCATTGACTATAACATGCAGCATTACACAAAAACATATATGGACTATTTAAAATGCCAATAAACATAGAAGAGTTACTGTCTAGGAAAAGTTATCAAAAACCAGCATCTCCGTGGTCTTGTTTCAATGACATCTGATCAAGTGACGTGTTAGCTGATTGCAACAAAGTGCAGTTCCATTAGCTGCCTACATCCCAGTCCAGTTGATATATTAGTCTAAGATAAACCTGTCCTTCCTGGATCAAGTGACAAGGACTCCTGACACAAAATTTTACTGCATGACAAGGGCAAATTAATAGGAGCCTGAGAAAGGCAAGTAGCCAAGTACCAGTAACATTAAATAAGCAGTCACCTCCTCTCAGTCTCTAAAAATCCTACTCATCACCATAGAGTATCAAATTTTCAGCATGCTGAAAAACGAATCAACAGGCTAGCACTGTGGGAGTCACAAAGATATATTTCAGCAACAGAATAATTCCATACATCAACAAGGGCAAAACCAAAAATTTGTGGGTCAGACTCTACAAGCATAACTTTCTCAAGAGACCACCTGGTTCAACATTATTATTAGTACATACTTTTTATTTATGCAGCCCTGCAGTCATCAAGCACCATTACTGAGGTGGGTTGTTGGAAGTAAAGAACTACATGCTGCTTTATATGCTGGGTTTTTTTCCCAACTTAATTCCCTATACACTAATAATATAAAAATTTCCCAAACCATTCTTATCAAGTATTGTTTTACTCAGTATCAAAGATGAGTTAGAAATTAATGGTACATTTTAGGATTTTTTGTTTCCATTAGACATCTTGACATTTCCACATATTTTCTTATAATCACATCATTTACCTTGTTAAAGTCAAAAATAATATCTTCTTTAAAACACTTGACTCGAGTCCCATTCTCACAAGGTTTATTTTCCAGATCACATAGATTTTTTTTTTTTAATTTGAAGTAAAGGCTTTGATTCATCATTGTAACAGGCTGTAAGTCTTTTGTCCATAATAATTCCTTATTTACTTGGGTTAGTTTTTTTTGGGTTTTTTTGTTTTTGTTTTTGTTTTGGTTTTGTTTTTGTTTGTTTGTTTTTTGTGTGTGTGTTTTTTTTTTTTTGTGGGGGTGTTTGTTTGTTTTCTTTTTTCAATAGATTGAAAAGGTAAAACTGCATTTTTCATTTTCTCTTCCTCCACTCCAGCTGATCATTACATTCTAACCCTCACCTGAAAACCCAGAAACAATAGTTCTACAACTCTGCTGAAGTTGAGATGTTCCAATAACTCAGGTTATTACATCACAATGTTCTAGCTGCCTAGGGAGAGAGACAAAATGGTAGACACTTGTCAGCGTGGAACCAAATAGAAAGCAATAAGTTTTTAAAATAAAGCCCATATTTTACTGAATAGTAATTTTATGGCAATAAAATTACAGCAACTCATTTGATTAAATTCATCACTAAGTTCCAAGATGAATTTGTTAGCCTTTAGGATAAGGAAGGAAAATAACTTTGAAAGGTAAAGATATCCTTTAATTAATTTGGAATGTGTGGTCTGCTTGCTTTGAATTTTGCTGCTTACCTACAAACAAAAATCTACAGAAAAGTCTTGTGTCTTAGTTAAAATCACACATTTCCAATAAAATAAAGCTAACAATTGAAAGAAACTAATTAACAGAAACCAGTAATTCTGACGTTCAGTGTCCTAAATATTTAATCTAAATAACTCTCCCTCTATCTTCTTAATTATTACCTTGAAACTGAATGCAGATTAATTCTGAAACACCTTCTGTGAGATTTCTTCAAAAAGTAAACATCTGTTTTTTCGGGTTTGTTTGTTTGTTTTGGGGGTTTTTGTTTGTTTTGGGAGTTTTCTTTGTTTTTTGTTTGTTTGTTTGTTTTGTTGTTTTGTTTGGGTTTTTGTTGTTGTTGTTTTGGTTTGGTTTTTTCTCCCTTTAGAAGCAAAACATTTTTAGAGTTTTCTTTATTTTTTCCCCAATATATTTGAGAGCAATTCCTTCCAAAAATTTGGAAATAGTCAATAAACAATGAGAAAAAAGTACATCTTCAAAAGTACATCTTCAAATCCATAGGTGAAATAAAGACTTATTTGCAGAGAAGAAAATTTAATTTGGCGTATGTAATTTGTTTCCCTTCTTGCAAGATCTCATTAAACATTATTCCATACAGCTTCTATTATTTTCCTGAGAATCATTACTTAATAGGCAATAGAATCCAGTATCTGGTATCTTCCCCACTTACAAAGTCTTCTATGCTTTGAGTATGTTAAATTCGTACTTTTACCTTTGAACAAGAATTTTAGTAATTTATAGTCATTCACAACCAGAGGACACTGACTGAGATCCTCTTTGTATATGCTACATATGTTTTTAATACAGTGCATTTTATGAACTCTGGATTTTGGGTTTTCATTTCCTTTTCTCATCACCTTTCTTAGCACAAGAGGGGAATTCAAGGCATCAGAGAACATTAAATTGATCAGTTCTTGAAAATGCAGTTGAGCCCTCAAGACAGACTTATTGCTTTACAACTGAATCTAAATAAAAGTAATTAGTTAGTGCTCTTTACCCAAAAAAAAAAAAAAATGTAATTTACCTCTACAGAGAAATCCTTCAAAAGTTACTAAAATTATCCCTGAGGGTGAACTAATAGCACAAGAATGAATACACCATCAGCCAGTTACAAGCAATGACTCTAAGACATAACAGCTATGATGTTGTTCAGGTGATTTATTAGATTTACTTCAAAGAGTCTAATTCTAATTCATATTTATCAGAGAAAACATTGTATGAATGCAGTACATAATACGCAATTTTAAATCTTACACCGTGATACAGTAATTCCAATTCTCAATTTCCTTCTAAAAAGAGGAAAAAACTGAACCTTTAAGACCATCTGTAAATATAAAACTTATAACAAAGACTTCCTGAAATATCCCAGAGTTTGAGCTTAAATCATGATGTGCTTACGGGATTACTGTAAATGAATCGTCAATTTGATTTTACTTCTAGCATTATCTAGCAGAAGAAACAGAAATGAAGATGTATGTCAGTCCTAGTGATTAGATACAAAAGGAAGGGAGAGTGGACTTGAAAAAAAGATTGCCTGATGATGTCCTGGAGATGAGTAAAAGTGGTTGTCTTTTTTTTTTTTTTTTTTTTTTTGTAAGAGTTCCTCTGGAATTCCCCAGTANTTTTTTACCATGAATCCAAAATATTCGGGGAGTTTGTTACTCAAAACTCAGAAGCTCAAGAAGCAATATGATTTCCTAAGAAGGGGAAAAATCTATAGTACCATAGACAAGTTCTCTTTCAACGCTAAAGTGATATATACAGAGACCACCTTAGGTAGTATAATTCTATGACAAAAGAGCTTTGATGCATAAAAAGTCAAAGAAAAAAAAGAAAAAAAAAGAAACAAAAAACAGAACTGAAAATACCTACCTAACATATTAAACGAGAGAAGGGATAAATGACAATGTCTTTCACTTGCACAACAAGGTTCTTTCTAAAGCCTTAAATACACCTGTGATATCACAACATGTTGATAACAGTTTTCATGACTCTCTTTTACTATTCTGGATGTTGGTACAGACTACTTGAAAACTTATGTGAGGAGCTGCTGCACAAGTAGCAATTCTAATGCTGGCTGGGGAATTGCAAGACTCCAGTCCTGAAGCCCCAAGCTTTACTGGGAGTATTACTTAAACTCCAAGAGGTCCCATTGAAGTTTTGCAGAGTCTTTGGTTCTTTAAAAATCCACACACTTTTTCTCAAGTAGTCTTGGCAAAAGGTTTACAAGGCTAACATACAACCAAGGTAGGAGGATTTAATTTACATACCCAGACCCTCACAACACTTAGTAAAGCACTACCCACCAGTAGTACATAACCCAAAAGAGATTAAGGACCGAATGAAGAGTAAAGAAAGAAAGAGATGAAGAGAAGGAACCAGAATAAAGAGAGAGACAAGAGAGGAGTAAAGAAAAAGACCAGAACATAGAAAAACAGCTACCACCAAGAACATTTCATTGGGCGACAACAAGTGAAGACAAAGAAGAAATGCTATTTCACTGTATTTATGAGGTCTGGCCACCATGACAACCTCTCCCAGGCAGGGCATTGGTCTCACTGCCCATCCAGTGCACTCCAGGCCAGAGGGACGGGTGCTGTAGCCAATCAGAGGCTCCAGAGGTGCGGTGAGGTGGGCTGCCTCGTGGGCCCTTTTGATGGAGAGCTTTGCCACAAGGCTCCTGGTCCTGCCTTGGGGTTGTAGCCTGTGTGCTTCCCATGGCAGGGCCGACTGATTTGACCCAATAATTAAATAATCCCTTGAGATGCGAATCTGGCCTCTCACAGTAGTCAAAGGTCAGAGACATCCTGTTCCTGCAGTTTTGAAAGGCATCCCCTAATCAGAGCTTGGAGCTCCTTTGTACAAACTCTTTCTTCCTTTTCATCTGTTTCTTATTTCACTGGATTTCTTTATCTATTTCATACCTACAAGCCTGCTCTTCACCTTCTGTCCTCATTCAATGAATTTTAACTTTCATTGAAAAGTTCATCTTGAAAAAAACAAAATAAAAATTGGGAGACTGCTTCATTCTTTCTACCATTGTTTTATCTTGCTGCATCCCAGACTCTCTATATTTCACATTAATTTTTAATGAATACTGCATGAAAGGAAATTATCTTCTATTGCCTAGTATAATATAATTCCATTGTTTACTGGCCTACAGCTGCTCTCCTAACAAAAACTAGTGATAGTATGACCTATAATAACCCATGTTCTTTTCTTAGTTGCACAGCTCTGAATTATTGTAAATTATTATTTATTCTGTAACAAATTATTTTTATATTATTATTTTTAGTATAAATCTGCTCAGAAAGAAGTTGTTTGATTGTTTATTTGTTTTGTTTTGATTATTGGATATCTCCAATGTTTGGTAGGCTAAACAAGTGTCTCATAACTTCGTGTGGACCTTATTTCTTTGGCATAAATCCAATAATTAATTTAAACCTGAAGGACACTACAATGGTGAAGAATTTAATCAGAGTTACCTAATTAAATGAATCATTGTTACTACTTGTAGTTCTTCTCAATCCCTAAAAGAAAGTGGAAAACAAGGAGGAATTGTTCATTCTTGAGAGTTCATGACCAAGATATTAGTGCAATTAAAAACAGTGAGATTACCCCACAATCTCATATATTTCCTCTACTAGATAGGGCTACACTAACCAAAGAAAAACCCATCAAAAACATATTAATGCATTGGCAAATATATATTAAAACGGAATGAGTCTGCTGTTCTTCAACAAATCTTCATTTTGTGAAATTTTGTGAAAAACATATGCATGATATCTCAGAAGCTTGAGTTTGTGATATTTCTTCACAATTTATTTATTGAAGTTGAATGTTAAATGAAAAAAAATTCTATTTTCAGTTGTGCATTGAACAATACAGTGCAACACTGGAAACAAAATGTACCCTTTTTATCTGTCATGTTTATCTGCACAACGTATATATTGTCAAATTTGTGCTCAATTCAGGAACTAAAAGTTAATGTCAGTTCTTCAGTTTATATAAACAGCATTGTTTGGATGATTCAATGCTAATTTACACCAGCAGAGAGGATATGAACTGAAGTATCTGCAATGACATGTATCATTTTAAGGGAGAATGCAAACATCACAAATAATTTGCCAATTATGAGCCACTGGGACTTTGGGAGCTTAATGGAATGTAGTTTTACTTTTGCAGATCTGTCTCAAAGTCTTATTAATACCAAGTCCTAATATCAATTAAGAATAAATTCAAAATTCTATTTTGTTTTGTTTCATTTTCTTTTCAACTCTACTTCTGTACATCACAAACCTGCAGATCTATTTAGTGTTTTAGTTGTGGCTTGGACTGTACTAGTTTAGGAATACTTTACATCCAAATTAATGTACACAGCACAGTAGAAGAGGATGATTGCCTGATTGATATTATTTAGTTGATGGTTTTCGAACACAAAATTTAATTTTTCTTTGTAAGTAACAGGCACTAACTTGCCTTGATATCTCATCCTGCAAATGTGATTTCTTGTTCACATTTAATCATAACTAGAGTACTTTTGGGGTAGTGGGATTTTTATTAAAGTGGATTCAAAGAAATGCGCAAATGTGTGTGACGTGAAGATCTGAGACAGATTTTGTGGATGTCAGAGAGAAATAAGACTGTATTTAGGTCAGATAGAGGGTTTGTAAGTGAGCAGATAATGAAACACCTGCTCTGACTAATGTGGTACCTTTAGTTTTTTTCTGCTTCAAATTAATGCAGATCTCTCCAAATTAAATAAACTCTCAAGGAGGGGGGGAGCTCGGTGGACGGGGGCGGGGGGCAGAGGGAACAACTAACCAACCAAAAACAAAACCACAAAAACCAAAGCAAACAAAAAATAAACAAACAAACAAACAAAACACCCACACCGCTCAAGTCTAGATTCTGTCACAGCTTTTTTTTGCCAAAACTTAATAAAGGTCAGATATGCTCTAATTTTATTCAATTAGAATCACATCACTAGCAATATCATCAAGTGTGACTTGCAGTCTAAGCAGTCATAAGACAAATCCCGACAGACAGAATGTAGTCTAAAGTTTCCAAATTCATTAATGCTATGCAATTTCACTATGTAATATTTTGTGGATTATAAATTGGTACATTACACCTATAACATTATACATTAAAAAAAAAAAAAAAGAAAATAAAAGAAAAAAAAAAGAAAAAAAGAAAACAAACCAACAAAAACCCAAACCAACCAAAAACAACAACAAAAAAACCCAAAACAAACAAACAAACCAAAAAACCCCAACAAACAAACAAAACTTCTTCAATAAATTTCCACATAAATCTCTGTTTTTCTTGGTATAAGTCACATTAGACTTCTAATGAACTTTTGACTGAAATCTTAATTAACTGACATGCTTGTCTATAGTCAGAGCCCAAGCAAGGAAGTCAAGTCTTAGCAGTACGGAAAATATAGATATTTCCCAGTCGTTTTAGCTGGGGATCCCAAGGCTCAAGGTCAGTTTTATTACAAAATAGTTTTATTTCAAGGGTTCTACGTGTGGGAAATAGAAAGAAGTTAAAGGAAAAAATATGCACATACAAATCAGATCCTGAAATTATTAGGACGTGGGAATTTCCCACAGAGTGCTCTGCTGCTTTTAAATAAAAATTGTAATACAGTTTTGATTAAGAAACTAGAACTGTATATACTGTATTTCTTCATAGACCTTTATTTCTGCAGGAAAGTTAAATTATTATTATAATGTTAAAAAGAGTCAAAATGAATCGTCTGAATCTTCTTAATTCTTAAAAATAAACTTCTTCTGATTAAGGAGGCAGTGACTATTCTGCCAGTTGGGTAACCATCCAGTAATTAGATCATTTTTGGGCTATAATAAAAGATTTTGCCTCCAAAATTTACTGATAATTAGGAAAATTGTCATGATTTTTTTCCAAATGATTGGAATGATTACTTTCAGAAAATTTTTGCAGTGCTTTTGAAATAGGAAATCATTGTCAAATTACAACATATAACAAATTGACTTATGAAAGAACACAGAATTGTTAGGGTTGAAGGGAACTCTAGAGATCATCTAGTTCACCCCTCACTGCTAAGGCAGGGTGACTTAGAGCAGGTTACACAGGAATGTATCCTGTTGGGTTTTGAATGTCTCCAGAGAGGGAAACTCCATGATCTCATATAGTGGTTTTTATGATACAAAGTTTTGTATTCTTTATCTTTTTTTTCATCTGAAAACATGGTCATCAGTCCAACAATAAGGCAACTAGGAAATCTTGTACAGGAAAAATTTGAGAAAGTTCATGATAAAGCTAACCTTTAAACGATTATTTGAAGGAACAAATTTTTCTCAAGAGCTACTGATTTCATTGTTTCTTATTTTGAGGTTTCTTAGATCATATATTACAGCCATTGAAATTATTCTCTATTGGAAATAGATTCCTGAACTCAAGTATTTTATTCAGCTTTGCCAGTAATTGTCACCCAAGAATGGACATGGGGAAAAAACAACCAACCAACCAACAACAACAACAAACAAAAAACCCCCCCTATTTTCATACTAATAATGAAATCTAAAGGAAGGAAGCATTCTGATCAGTTTTGGATGCACATCAACTTTTTCAATGTCTTCAAACTTGGAACACATCCCAAAGAGTTACAGTGTTTCATGGATTTCTACTTCTATTTGCAAACTGAGCTGCTATCTTAAAAACACCCTGAAGTGCATTCTTTCAAAATAACCAACAGCATCCAAGAAAAGTTTAGCTCACATTTGGTTCTAGTTTAAAACAAGACCTGAGACTGAGCAAAAAGTCCGGATGTTTGCCATTGTATCGCTATTAAATCACCTATTATCTACTTAATTCATGGAAATTCAGAACCTAAATCAGATCAAAAATGTCACATCAACTGCTAATGAAATTCTGCTCATGTCATTTGAGATACTGCTGGGAGAAGAAAAAACAGCATCTGTTTCATCAGCAATTTAAGGACCTCACAGACTAGTATTTCTGTTTCCACACAGCAAGAAGCAGGGTTCTATGTCTTTGCATACAAGGGACACAACAAATAGGAGGTATTCTAACACTAGAGCTTTGTTTGTTTTTTCAACTTTTTGTGATCTTATTTTTTTTAACTTTACAATAAGCATAACTGAAATCACAGAAAGAACTGCACATTACAACTGCCTTACAGGTATTGTTATTTTTAAAAACTTAAAGAGTCATGGTCACACCCCTTGATAAAAGACAAAAGAATGTCGTATAATTGGTTTAAATTTCTTATCCCTCATTAAGAAATTAATAGCTTTATCAATAGTGTAATAGTGTTCTTGAACAAACCTACTTCAATTGCTAGAAACTACTGAAGCTTCATGTTTTATTTCCCTGTAAATGAATTAAAGTTGCCAAATAAAGTCTTAACATTTGAATTTGTCAATAAAGGTATCTCTCCATGACCTACAGGGCTCAGTAGATATTTTGGTATTTGGTTTCCTCTCCTTAATTTCTGGCAAGTGATTTTACATTGCCTCTGCTAGGAGTTTGGGGAAAAAAATCAAAAAAGGAAACTTTTATACTTTTCAAAATACATGGTAGATTGACTTAGTAGGTACTTATATATCCCTCAGTTTAAGTACATGTAGATCCCTCAATTTACACAAGTCTAATAGACACCTACATAAAAACTCAAATATCTCACATATTTAAATTAATTTGGAATTTATTTTGAAATATATCTTGTTTTGCTTTGTGTTTTTTTGTTTGTTTGGTTGGTTTGTTTTGTTTGGTTTGTTTTTTATTTTTTTTTGTTTCAAAAACACTGTACCAGGTGTTCAAATGATGAAGAAAGATGAATCGTATGTCTAATATACCATAGTTTTCATTTATAAGCAGCAGATATAGCTTAGAAGCTGATTGGGTTTTATAGTACCTCTTAAATGTAAGATAAAGGAAACAAACATACTTCTACAAGATACTCACTACAAAGACCATGTTCCCTGTAAAGACCATCAGGCTACTGTAGATCAAATGGCGAACAAGGCCTCACAGTTCAAAACCCTGTAGAGAAAATTAGATTATTTATTTTTCAGATCCAATAGTAGATATTATAATATACATAAATATGTCAAATCTGAAATAAACCTTTAGGTTTTTTGTTGAACCCAATTAAATCTGACTATATTAAAAAATAAAGCATGCCCAAATAACTTTGAAGGTTCTTAATATCAAACTTTGATAACTTTATTGAAAAAAAAATCAATATAAAATTCACACAGCTCAAAGTGTCTCAGTATTGTGCATGCTCTACATAAAAATTTAGACTACAAAATGAGAAATGAAAATAGATATTAATTAAGAATATTAAATCCTTAGAAGGTGAATTATTAGTTCCTCATGTTTAAAATACTGAAATAAAAGCTTTGCCTTCAACACTATCTACCTGTTTAAGGCCAATCAAGAGCTCTGGTGTCTCCTCTGACTAAAGAAATGGCACTAGACAGGCATTGTCATAATTATTATCTGTTACAAAAGTGATAAAATTAGGTGCAATGAACCTGTGCTGTAATAACTATGAACAGCTAAAAATTATTCATTGTATAAGTTATGCAGGATGAAAGCATTTAATACTTCTTTTAGTCATAATTCAGCTTCATTAGTTGTGGTATGAGGATTGATTTCAAATCCACACTGAATTAATATTAATAAGTAAAAAATTAAAACTTCTAGTAACCCAGCAATAAGCAGAGGTTTACTTCATTAACTTATTTGTCTTCCTTGATGCTGCCACCAAATTAAATCTGGATTGTGGGATATTTGCAAGAACAGAGACATATTGTGAGCACTCCAGACATTCTATGTTTGTGAGACAATGCAGCTATGTGGTAAAACCTTGAAAAAGATACAAGAGAGAAAATTGCAGATGGGAAATATGTCTGAACTTGAAAAAATAAACGAACAGAGAGATACTTAACATGACAACGAGACCGTGCGAGAAGAGGAACAGCAGTTCGCGTGAACAAGTAACTTTAACCAATGATAGAATAAAGCAAAACATGTGGATAGTAGGAAGTAGCCAATAAACGCGTGATGTATGTGTGATGCTGATGCTCTAAATGTATAGAATAACAAGCTTTGTAAGCAATAAATTGGCTTCAGCCTGGAATCATATTGGCTGCTGTGTTGTGTCAGATTTCCTGCTAGTTCTGCACTGGTTCAGGGGAAAAGGCAGAGAAAGATATTAAAGCATTTTTTGTTATCTTTGGAGGAGAATACTTGGGAAAATATAAATATAACAGCTTCTCACTCCATGTTGGTTTGTAGAAGGTACAGAACCTATCAAGAGCTCCAGAGGAAAAAAAAAACATTAAGGTTAATAATTCATACTTCAAGTCCCAGAGATCTCCAGAAGAAACATAAATAAGAGAATATTTGAGAGAAGAGAGTTTTAAAAAGCAGTAAAGTTGTTATGTTGAAAGGGCAAAAAGGAGAAGCCACTTTAGAAAAACAAAGCTGAATATCTACAGTAGTTTTGAGATGCATGGCATCCAAACTGGATATGTTAACCACGTCTAGGCTTAGTGCTGTAAGTGAATTCAGCCAGGCACTAGCCAGATTGCTACCCTTCATTCCTTCATTAACAGTCTCCACTGAGATGAAATAACAGTCTTCAGGGCTCTGGGTGCCCTTGGGGGAAACAACCCTGCCATGATGTGGCAGATTCAACCATTTGAAATCTCAGGGGGAGACATTTGATCCATTTAGGAGTGTGTGCTCTTCAAATAGAAATTTCTTGTCTTCCTCAGGGAGAACACAGTGGGTTACTACAGCACTTATAACTGCCACCACCTTGTCAACAGCATAACCATATGTAAAAGAAAAAAACATCTACAGCAATTTCCCAGTAGGCAAAGAAAACTTGTAATGTCAGATGTCTTGTTGGTGAAAAATAGTTTTTCCCTCTTTCAAGTGTTGAATTCATAATACATTGAAAAGATGTGAAATTAAGTGAGCATGGTAGTCAAGATTTTGTGGCATTTGGAGTGACATGATCTCGGAAAGTTATGCCTTTTAAAGCTATTCCAGCCTATCTGGAAATTTAGAAGGATGACTTTCCATCACAATGGGCTCCTGTTTTTCTTTTTCAAGTAAGTGTCAGAAAGAGAAGGGAAAGGGAATAGGAGAAGATAAAATAAGAGGAAGAGAAAAAGGGGGAAAAATCCAAAAATTCCTGTGTAGAAAAGAAAGAAACAAAATCCGGAATGCTGAATAAAAATTTCTTCTGAGGTGATAAGTTCTGTAGAAAATTCTATGACAGCTCAAGAATGCACAAACCCGTAATACTATAGTAGTGGAAAGGAGAGAAGAGATTAAGTAATAATATGGCTTTATTCATGGCAAAGTATGTATGAATTCTCTAGTTATTGTGTGCTATGTTATGTTTGAAACCATAAATTCACAATACTTTTATGCAGCACATTTTCTATACATTCTGTCTGAATATAAAGGTATTCCAAAGCCCTGAACCCTTCTAGGATGTAAATAAGATATTTAAAGTTCTAAAGTTACATGTTTATGATATGCTATCTAAGAAGTCCAGCCAATTATGGCATTTACAATATTTTCATCCTCTAGAAGCTCCTTATGAGAACTCTTTTTTTTTTTTTTTTAATAATAAAAGAAAGAAAATTGCATTTTAATCAAATGGCAGTGAAAGTCTTTGGACTTTTCCTTTTCTCCTTTTTAAAGGTAAACACTTTTCTGTCTTTGAACAACAATTCTGTCTCTGAACCACAACTGAAGTCCTTCTGAAATTTTGGTCACCGAGTGGGCCTGAAAAACTGCACACAGACTACAACTTTTCAAGGGCTATCTCATTCAGGCTCATTAGTTTCATAGCATCCTGCACTGTAGCAGCTGTATGGTTTTATTTTCCACCATCTTTTTTAAAAGATTTTATTGTTTGCACGTTCAAACTCTTTTCTGCGCTTCAGAAACCTTTGAAAATAGCTCCACTTAGGAAAACGGAGAAAGGGTATGTCTACAGGAAAAAGTATTTGTCTAACTCAGCTTCACTAACCCAAGTAAATAAGAGAAGTCTAATGCTGCAATCAGGCAAGTTATCTCAATCTTTGACTGGGCTAAGCCCTTGGAACTCTCCTACAGCTGCAATGACTCCGTACAATTAATGGTGGTATGCAATGTGATGAATGTCAGCAAGGCAGCCTACTTGCTCCGCCGCTTTTGGTTCAAAAAGAGCCCATAGCTCAGCTGTAGCAATTGAAATTGCTGGTTTTACTGGTTTATGGGGTTGAAATTATCTCAGGCAAGCACTCTTGAGTTGAGAAAGTGTTTCTTCAGGGTGAAGAAATTTTGTCCACTTCTTCTCTACAATGAACATGTTATGAGTGTGACCATGGATCCCGGAGGTCCGGTTACAGAAATGAAAAGCAACACCATATGTCAGTCCCTAATGTAATAATGACACATATGGCTATGACACTCCTCTTATGATAACAGAAAGTCATCATTGGCTTTAGAGCTTTCAAGGTTAAGGGAGTCTTACAATCTTTAAAGTCAATATGTGCTGTCACCAGAAAATGTTCTTCATTACATCATTTCTCCTATAAATAGAGTTCTCAGATTCTGGGAGGTCTGAACAAGCTCAGAAATTAAAGAATGGGCATCAATCTCCTCTGAACTAAAGAAATACAGAAAGTTGTTTTTGCTTAATCAGGTTGCATATACATCAACTGACATGATATCACATGTGTTATCCCATCAGTTAGTTTGATACAATGATGCTCTATTGTTTACTACATATCATTCAAACCTTTTTCCTGAGCCTATCAACTATTTATGTTATATACATAAAAGAATTAAGTCAAAAGATATTTTATATGATTTCAATTAGTTTTTAAAATGTTTTAATTGGTAAATTATAAGTATTGATTTTCTTAAAATTAACATAGGAATAAGGAAAAATATTAGTCTTTTTAAAAGCACCCTTTAATGTTTTAAAAAAGATTTATTTTTTTTTTAATTATCTTAATTTTCTGAGGTAATTCCAACAAAGGAAGAAAAGGAAATACGATAGTCAGGAGACAAATTCTGAGAAGTACCTGTGTAAACAACCTGATATCTTCAAAGGATTATGGCCTTTGTAGCATAAAATTCTCAGCACAGGGAATTGAAGATAGGTCATGCTGTCTATATAAACCAGTTTTAGCCATATCACAATTGGCTGCACAGACACTTGAATGATTCTGCACTGCACATATATTTAAGGGTTTTTTTACTCTTTTGTTGGCAGTTAGTAAGCCCTAAAGAGAGTAAAGCAATGTTTGATCATGAAATAATAAAATCCAGAGAAAATTTTAACACGTGTAAGACACAATGATTTATGATATGGAACACTAGTAAAAAGTATGTTTCTCTATCTGGCTTCTAATTAAATCCAATATTTTTCATCTGCTGTATATTGAGTGTCCTCTGAAGGTAAATAAATAGTATTTCTACCGAGGAAAGCAATTATACTGTAAAAAAATGACATATCTTTGGACCCCATCTGGTGTTAAATAATAAAATAAATATATGAGTGTGATCCTCTCTTTTCTCAGTGTACTTTGACTTATCTAAATAAAAAAATCACAAGTTATAAACTTGAAGTTGTCAACACTTGAGAATTAGTGTTAGCAGAACCAAGAGTGTCTATCATTTCCATAGTATAAAATCAGATTCCTTATGTTACAATACTTGAGGCATAATGGTTTTTGTTACTACTACTTCTTAGTAATGACAACTTGAATGTTTAAAGTCACTCAGGCAAAACCACAAATATATAAACTCTCCTCAGTGTTATCAAAATGCAGTTGAAAAGTGTTAAACATCAATTCGATTTCTTTTGAAAGTTAGGTAGTTGTTTCTTCTGAATCTCAATAATTTAGACTGATGTCTATGCAAATTCCTAACTGCCAATTTCCTAGATTTGCGCATATACTTTCAACTTTAGTGATGGTGGATTTGGGTGAAATTGGTACTGTGACAGTGTGAACTGATCTATTTATACTGCAAACAATGCTGTTGCCTATATTGCAGTTTGAGCTTGTTGAGGCTGCTCATTCTCTTGTAGTTCAAAAGACACACAGTTTTTTGTGTTCTTTTTTGTTAGTTTGGTTGGGTTTTGTTGTCGTTGTTTTGGTTTTTTGTTTGTTTGTTGTTTTGTTTTGGGTTTTGTTTGTTTTGGTTTTGTTTTGTTTTCGTTTTTTTAATTTTGAGATATACTCAAACTTGTATTTCTCACACAACTCCTAATGAATGGATGTTTTACTTCATGATGATGAAAATGTTGTTCAGAATGGTCACAGAGGAGGGTCATCTGGCATTTATGTTATTTTCCCTGGATAAAGCAATTATGTAATTTTCTCTTACTAAAGCAGAAGTAGACAGAACAAGTAGCTAAAAAGTCTCTGTATTCTCTGTGTCTGAATAGTCATGTCAGCTATATATATATAGGTCTACTTTCAGTCTAGAAAAATGCTAAAAAAGATAAAAAATTAATTTCAGCTATATTGAAGCTCTGAATATATAACAACATTTGCCAAGGAAACAGGTGTGGAAACATGTAGATAATAAAATACAAATAATTGACAACTCCTGAAATACATGGTTCTCAGTGAAAACAGAATATTAATTACCAGAATTCTTCCAAAATATTTTTCCCTTTTTTATTTTTTCAGTAGTTTTATACCTTTCTGACTCAGATACTCTAATTTCTCTTTCGTGAGCTCAATTCATGAAACTGTTTCCCTTCTGTTACTTGCATCAATACAGTGCTCAGTAAACCAAGCTGTCTATATGGGTCCTGGAGTTGTCTACTAACATCTCCCATATTTCTCTGTTCGATGTAGTTGTTCTGTATAATTTTCTTTTTTGGTTTGCCTTCTAGATACTCATCAACAAAACATGCTGTCTGGGTTTCTAGAGTGTACTGTATATTTGCATTACATAGAGCCTGATAACTTGGAGATTACATTCTATTTACTTAGCTGACATCAGTATAAGGTAAAATGAGAAATATCCCAGTCTTTATCTCTGATTTGTCTAAAAACTGTAGAGGTAGAAAGCTTTGTAATGTGTTTCTGTAATAAGTCCTGTAAACATTGTTTGGAAACATTTCTTCTAGTGATTAAAGGTCAATTAGATGCAGAAATAACAATAACTTAACCATTTATTGTAAAATGATTGAAATTAGAGTTTGAATGATTTGAGAAAGCTTTTCCTCTTATTTTTAGAACACCAAATAAATTAAAATCAACTTCTACAAATATATTCATACAATTTCAAAAGGCTATCAAGTTCTGCAACAGAGAGGAGAACGAAAGTTTTGTATAATAAAATAAATTAGGTATAAAACTTCTTTTTAAGTGGGCTAAAAAAAAAAAAGGTCTAAATTTGATTTGGGAAAAAAAAAAAAAAAACGGCTAATGTAGATCAGCATTAATAGACAACAGAGAACAAGAAATTTTCCATTTAAAATTTGCCATTAAACTGAAGTTATATGTTTAAAAAATTTTTAATTGTCAAGCAAAAAAAAAAAAAATTGGAAATAGTTGTATATGTGCATCTGTATTCATGTATAAATGTACATATATAAAAGATACAGACATATAACTACATTTGGTGAAAGTAATAAAAAAAGATTTGTTTGTTTTTCTTAATGCAGAATTCTTTTTACCCCATTAAATGTCTCTGGTTTTTAGTCTATGCACCAGACATTGCAAAATTAGTCCCTGTTGTATATGTATTAGTACTTTGTCCAGTCTAAACATCTTGAGCAATGGAATGTCCATTGGGAGACTTATTTTCCACAGTCTAATACATCTCACTGTCAGAAAATTGTTTCTGATATTCAACCTATTTTTTTTCCTCCCTTAATTTCCTCCCATTGCTCCTAATTACATCTCCTTATGCCACCCTAAATCATTTGTCCCCCTGCTTAGTGTTTATGGCCTTTAAATACTTGAAGAATGTTATCATATCCTCATGAGTAGCCATTTAGCCAAATTCTGTGTAGAAATTTATGTAAATTGGCACTACTATATTGACTTATACTATTTATACTGTCTGAGGATAAAAAACACAGCGTTCAATTCTCATAGGAGTATATTTTATGCCAGTTTGTGTCATGACTCACACCTGCCTAGAGAAGGGAGAAGAAATTTATGCTTCAGACATTGCCTACTTCACCTAGTCCCCATGGCCTGATACTGCTGCTTTAGTATGCAAAACTGTGATTGGATTCAAACATCTATGTGTGTGTGTGTAAGATATAGCTCAAATATTAGACACCAACACCATGAAAAAAAATCTCTAATGTCCCCACTGCAAACATATTTGAAAAAGGGAGGACCCTAATAGGCTTTCTTTACACATTAAACAGCAAAGAATATGAACCCAGTCAGGGATGCATTATAATGTTTAAGTCCCAGATGAAAACTTTGCTGTAGAAAGAGTCCTTGACAAACCTGTGCATACCCTTGAAGGACAGTAGGTAACTCCTTCTGAAAAGTCTTTATGCTCCCACCATCACCCACTCTGATCAGAAAAGAAAAAAAAAAAAAGAAAGGGGGGGGGAATTTGGTGACAATTCTGAAAACATCACTAATTGCTAGCATAAATCACATTTTTTGGTAAATCAGATTTCTTTTCCAGTAAACTCTGGTTCTGAACAGCTAGAAACATCCCATGGTCTGTGAATCATAGAATTATGTAGATACGTGCGTACTTCAGGTCGTGAAACAAGGTAGATTGGGTTATCATAGAAGAGAAGATTTGTGTGATTTTCACATCATTCAGATTATTATCAGAGAAAGTAACCCGAGAAACAGCTTTTCAGATCTAAGAAATTTATCACCCTCATTCATTCTGCAAACTCTTCTCAGAGGAAAGAGCAGAATTCAGCACAAGTGTAATCTTAGCACAACTGCAGTTTTATCTAAAGAAGCACAACCTCAAAGCATAATAGTAGACAGATAACAAAGATTCCTTGTTTGCCTCATCAGAACAACATGGACCTATATCAAACACACATGACACTTCAGGTTGGTTTTAAATAAAGGACATCACAAAGGGTATCTCTCTGACAAGCACACTTGTGACACATGGCTTCTCTGTGTCAAAACTTGCACAGCAGGAGCATTAGGAAACAGTGCAATGTGATCTAGGAACACTACAGGATATAAAGTGTTGATGGTAGGAGGAAAAGATTCTATTTCATTGGAACAGTAATCAGCAAATTCATCAGCAAGGAGATTATATGTGTGTGTGTGTCATCCTCATACTGTTTTAACATCTTTTGCAATTATTAATCTATGCCAATATTAATCTATTCATTACAAAAATTAATTCTGAATGCCTAGAGATACTATTTCTGAGCTCTACCTTCAACAGTTGTGAGAAAGTTACAATAGAACAGAATAAAAACTCACTTATGTAGCTGAAGAAAACGCTTATAATGCAATGGACAAAAAATAGTATTGTCACAGAAGAGAGATGTCCTGACAGACATAACGTTCCTTCCATTAGAGAAGCTGTCCGTGGCCCAAGAAAACTAACAACAACAACAAAAAGCAATTTTGACCAGAGTAAATAATTAAATATTCTGTGCTACTAGAATACTAATGAAGACACTATTTCAGCTTAAAGAGACCTCTCCATATTCACCAAAGATTAGGTTTTCCCAGAGCACTAATCACTATGTGAAACAAAATACCTCATAAATTCTTGCAGTCAGTTCTTCCAGATTTTCAGTTTTCAAAGCTGCAGACTGTATCAGTGTAGAAGTGGTAATGCAAGGACCGGAATTAATCACACTTCTGACAAAGTTAAATCACAAATACCTGGCAAAAGCTGTCACTTTCATTATCTATCATGTGTTGTCTGAGCATATTTTTCTTGAATTGCTTTCCTAAAATTGAAAATCTTTTTCCTATTGATGTCTAGTATTGCAAACTTTCAATTCAATCTTATTTCTGTCTCACTGTGATTCTATCAAGTTTACACCTTTCTGGAGTTTTCATATTAAAACAGTTCAAATTGTTCATGTTTAGTTCACTCGTGCCTTATCTCTTTGATGGAATCCCAGTCTGTTTGTGTGTGCTTGAGCATTTTTCTCTGTAGTGTGGAGAATGTAATTTGTCCCTGATAAATGCTTTCTGTCCTTTCTTGGCTAAAGATTGAAATAAAGAGAAGTAAATAACTGTAAGGTCCAAAAACAGACTATGACATGCTTCCAAATTCATCATCTCTTCCCAGTACTATCAAGCTGGACCTTCCTAGCAAATTGTGTCTTTCTTGTTGTGAATAAATACTATAGCTCCCTGGACTTTGTTATTATTGAGTTCTGCTAATTATCATTAAAAGCATATCTAAGTTGGAAAATGTGCATAAAATGCTTAATATAAATATATATTAAAAAATTCTAGTAATTATTTAAATATTTAATATATACATATTGTAGCAGAAGTATGCAATTAATAAGTTCCATCAATATACCATTATATAATTTAACTTTAAATATAATGTGGCATAATATATTTGTGCTTTATATCATTTTCATGCTATATTTTATCACAGTGACGTTATATTATGGTTATATATGCTATGATATATTAAATATACTTTTAAAAATATATTATTGGTTTATGTAGAGATGTCCTA
>VXAU01005089.1:23246-47039 GCA_013399695.1 Formicarius rufipectus | reverse complement strand
TATGTAGAGATGTCCTACATATAATTTTTTAAACACATATACCCTCTTGTAAATTAATAACATAGGGTTTTGTCCATTCATCAAACTGTACTTTTTTGGATTCTTGTTGAGACTTCTCTTTTTGGTTTATGCGGTGTTGCATTCTGAGAGGTGCTGTCAGGTTAGTTCATTTTCTTTTAAACAGGAGAACCTATGTGTCTATTCATTGTTAACCACTTAATTTCTTTTCTATGCACCCAAAAATGGAACATATTTTGGACTTCTTATGTTGGACCTAATGTGAATATGCCATGTTAATATGAATATAATGAATGTACTGAAGTCCATTACAGGGAAAAAAAAAAAAAAAAAACAAACTTGCCCTTCACTTCAGTAAATTTTAGGTAAAATCATCAAGTAAATGGCCTGAAGTTGTGTCAGGAGAGGTTTAGATCGGATATTGAAAAAAATATTCTTCACCCAGAGGGTGACTGGACACTGGAACAAGCTCCCCAGGAAGTTGTCACAGCACCAAACCTGACAGAGTTCAAGAAGCATTTCGATGATTCGATTTGGGACTGTTCTGTTCAAATGATCCTTATAGATCCCTTCCAACTCTACATGTTCTGGGATTCTGATTCAGTCTAGAATTCTGCTTCAGTCATAGCTTGGTTCTACAATTCTGTTTAGTCCCCGTCCACAGTAAGGGAAGATTTGAAGTGAAATACTTCACTAGTGAATCTGGATTTTTTCCAGCAGAAATTAAATGTGTTGGGAGAAAAAAAAGGTATGGCAAAACTGATGTAATCAGTTTTCATACCAAGATGCACTCTTGGTGCAGTTTTGGTGAATATCCACACAAACCAGGTTGAGATTAGCTATGACTATTTGGTAACAAATGCAAATTTATTTTTGCATATATCTAAGTGCCTGCCTTAGGTGGAGAGACAGAGCATTGTCCAACTTATGAATGCAAATGCATGAATTAGCTTTAAAAAGTAATCAGTGGAGACTGATTTCAGGTGTCTGTGTGTGAAATAACAGTCTGACTGCATGGTGATTTATTGTGTAAGGTCATTCAGCTACTTGATTTGTGATTTTCACATTTGGCCATGTAGATACTCAGATGTGAATGAAAACTGAGCAAAGTTTAAAGATATTTTCATTCTGAACATAAATAAATATGTAGACTATCTGAGTTCTGATTTTCAGAATGACTTTTAAAATGAGCTATTGGAGCTGAAATATGACTTTGTAGAAAGCAATTTATACCATGGCTTTAGATTTCCAATGCAACATCCTGGTAAATCAATTCAGACACTACTTGTGTACTTA
Organism: Formicarius rufipectus; assembly: GCA_013399695.1. NCBI lineage: Eukaryota > Metazoa > Chordata > Aves > Passeriformes > Formicariidae > Formicarius > Formicarius rufipectus. The sequence continues at coordinate 45,725 of VXAU01005089.1, read as the reverse complement.
GGAAGGTCAGCTATATGTATGGGATGCTCAATCCTTTCTATTTCAATAGAAACAGAACATAGGATATTTTTCTCTGCATTAACTGTAGAAGACATCTAACAAGACCGTGTCTTTTGGAAAAAAAAAAAAAAGAGTCTTTTGAGTCTTTTCTGAGTCAAAAGTGACTTTATGGATATCCATTTTATTTCCTCTTTTTATTAGTCCATTTTGTCAAATTACTGTTCTCAAATTTCAGCAATATTTATTAAGGCTAAAAAAATATATTACTGAAATAGTTTGCTACATATGAAGTTTAGATAAGGTTCTCCAAACCTTGCAAATTGAGAGATGAAGATCCATACCATGTTTCAATGTCTAATTTATGAAATTTACTGAAAAGTTCATGAGCACCCATGATTTTTCTGATGGAAATCTCCCAACATGAGTAAATCATGTGCCAGTGTCCCATATGTAGTGTTAGACAGGTTGAAAATTGAGCCACATGTGACATAAATTTTGACTATATACAGCAATAGCAGAAAAAAACTTTCCTTATATTTAACTTCTTCAGCTATGCAGAGCTACAGAAACATTATGCTTATATTGCTGTAAATATATCTCTAACATGTCAGCATAATTAATTCTGGACAGAGTATTTTCAGCAATAGTAAAATAGAGGCAGATTGATCAAAGTCTGTTGTTTTATCCAAATCAGCAGAAGTCATTGTAACTCATAATTTTCACTTAAATGTTCAAATGAAAAGTGTATGAAATTTATATTGTCACACTGAAGGTAATGATTTCGAAATGAATGCAATTTACAAAGACAAAAGCAGAAACAAATCAGTTGGTATTTTATTTATTTTTTTTTCCTGATAGTAGTAATTTTGATAATAGATCTAAAGGGTAAATTATTTTTTTCCTCAAATAGAAAAAAAGCAGTGCTTAAAACTTTCCATGAAATAGAATAAGTAAGCACAAATGCATCAAAATTTACATCATTTTATATTTATTTATATAGAGAGTTTTAAAGTCTTTGATTGAATAAATTGATATTACTGTATTAAATGTAACATCATTTTAGACTTCAAATAGTTTGCCAATGAAATAACTGATGATCTTTCTCTTGGCCAGAGAAGATTTAGGATCAGAAACTACGTTTATGACAGGCAGATCTGTAAGTACCTCTTTTTCATGTTAGTGAATGATCTGATAATACCCCTGATGCATTTCACAGCAGGAACCAAGTAAGGAAAATTACAGCTTTTGGCAGTTTCTGTTTCATTCTTGCTTGATTTGCAGGTGTTCCCTTGCTTTCAAATACTTGTGTTCTGGGCATTTTTTCAGGGTAGATGAAATTAAGGCTTTCCTGCTATAGAAATGAAAAAAGTAATTAACATTCCTTCTTTACAGTGCAATGGATAGCAAAGAGTATATGTTATTGCTAGAATTTCCCCCCTTTTTTAAAGATGTCAATTTTTACATCTGAATTTTTACATCTATTTGAAAACCATGTGCAGAATCCCTTTGTTATTTCTTGACAGTGTTAGGCAGTAACCCTTTTTTTTTTCCTTCACATTTCTAAAGATAGCCAATAAGATTTGTCTCCCTTGGATGAAGTTTTTCTCGCATTCTTGTCTTTTAAGCATCCTGTTTAAAAGTAAAAGGCAGGCTGGCAGTGTTCCTTTAGGATAAATAGGAGAAAATTCACTTTGTTTTTATACATTCCTTACATGTTTGATTGTGCATGGTACTGGAAAGCACATAGCAAGCAATGATGCCTCTGGAGTACTGATATCTTTTCTTTACTACCCTGTCAAAAATTTATACCACTACCTCTGAAATTAATCTGATAAGTTTGAGCTGTTAAATATATAGAAATAATATAGATAGAAATAATATAGATAGAAATAATAACTTCTTTAGCTCTATCTGAGAACAGATGGTAAATTATCTTTAGAAAAACAGAAGGTTTGGATTGGTTGGTTTGGTTTTTTTTTGGACAGAGACATTCCTGAAAGTTTCTTCAAGGTTGATTGGAAGAATGTGAAACATAAAGTGGTATTCATAGGCCATGAGAAGGTATTTCCTGTCTTGTAAAATGCCATTATGGCAGTTACAGTGTTCTAAGATTGGGTTTGAAAAAAAATACATAGAAGCAAATAATATATTAATGTATTTCTCTTCTTTTCTGCCTTTTGTGTCTTTCTACACATTGTACCAGAGCAAGTTGCTTCCTAAAAACTTATTATAAATTATTTAATAATTGTTTCATCAAAAATGGATATTCAAAGTAAGAAGTCTATAAATAGACTGTCACATGTCACAAAGCATGTTTATGCAATCTGTTTGAATAGGTTGTAGATGAATATTTGAAATTAATTTTTCATAGATATTCTAATCCATACCATTTTTAATTTACTGTTTCATATGTGTATGTATTTTCTTCTATTTTTAATTGTTTTTATTTTAGGAGCTTAACTCCCTAGTTCCTCTTTCTTTTTAAGATTTGAAAAAAAATTAATGTCCAGTTAGAGATACCTAAGGAGGAAGATTTGTAGCTTACACATATCAGTCTTACAGAAGCTTCTATTTGCTTCAGACATGTATAAGTATCAATACAATGAGAGTGACATAAAGGGTCATTTAAGAAAAAAAACAACTGTTTATAATTAACTGCTTTTCTTTTACTTATCCTGTATGCCTACTGAAAGTTCTAAGAAATGTATGCATTTGAAATTTGGAGTCCTTAAAATGGTACTGGGTAAGAAGTGACTACAACTGTTTATTCACATATAACAAATTTGACTCAAGGTATGTAAATGGTTTATACACATCTATTATCCCAAGGTCACAGAGAATAAATAGTGCTACTTACCTCTAATGTAGCAACTTTATATCTATTGGATAAGCAAACTGAGGCAGAGAAAACAAATGGCAATGCTGCAATCAAGTGCTGACTCAGTGGCAGTGCCATTTTTGAACTCCAGTCTTCTGATATACAAAGTTCACACGTGTTGACTCCCATGCACAGCATTACTTTTAATATTAAGATAAAGTGAACACAGTTATAGAATGTCAGAGAAACAAAAGATTGCTAGTGGGAAGCTGGCTTAAAACTGTATTCATACAGGGTGCATGATAAGCATTAACTATTTTCTGATAAGCCTGTGACAAGGATGGACTGCAATGACAGAAGGGGTAAGCATCAGCAGCGTGTTATTACAACTTTTGTACTGAATCTGATTTTATTTCGTTTTTCTATGACTCTGCTCAGTTGTCCATATTTGCTGTCTCTTCACTTGGTTCAGCTTCAAGAAATGATAAGAAGCAGAGGATTGATTGTGCTGTCCAGTGCACTTGTGATCAGTTTAAAGCACAAAAAATAAACTGTCAAGATCATGAGGATAGTATGAGGATAGAAAAGGCAGCAATCAGGAAAGAGAAAGAAGTGCTTATAGAACAACATATAAAATCTTTGCAATAGACTAAGCTGCAAAGAATTTTATTCTTTAGGATTTAGCTTATGATTTTTCCTTTTTTTTTTTTTTTTTTTAAGTAGCATAAGCAAAGAATGGTTCTGTAGGTAGATCCACTGTGTCTTAGAAAACTAAGTTACAAATCCAAGTCCATTTCTAATTAATGCAGATGCATCTGTTAGGACAAGAGAATTTGGGAATGACTTACTATTTTAGGCATCTAGAAGTGGATATTGAGGGCGTGTCATAACAGTTGTTTTTGGGAGATTTAGGAATGTGATTTTCCTAAATAATTAACACACTCAAACACAGGAAAAAACATATCCTATACTGCTGTAGAAACACTCTAGAAAAAAGTACTTCTGCTATTGATTCTGTCCCTGTATTCCAAGATATATCTGAGCTGTCTTAAAAGGAAAGGATTTAGGGCAAACAAGAACAGAGGATACATCTATCCAAACTTTGCCACATATTTCCTATTTACTAATTTTAATTTGTTGCCTTTCAGCACCCAGACTTCTGAATTTTCCACCATGCTGTGGAATATCCATTCAATATATATGGAGCCCAGAAGTGGATTATACTCATAGACAGCTATAAAGAGACTGTACACTGATACGTCACGCCTAGGGTTCCTAAATCCTTTGTAGTCTCGAGTCTTTGCTTCTTGCTTCGAAAATGTATACAATAGCATTTTTCTACTTAGTGAGTGGAATGGAAGGAAAAATACAAGGGTTACAGCTAAACCATGGTAAAAAACTACTTTCAAGTATGTAACTCAGACACAGTGAATATCACACCAGACTCCAGGCTGCCAAAGACCTCAGTGATCCTCCATAACTTTTAATGTTTTGCCAAAGAAAAGTCAGAATACAAAATGAAAGCAGATTCTGGTTCTCTAATATCACTGGCATAAGTATAGAGTTTCCTCAGTGTGTTTCATGTCCCTTTTTCTTCCAGGTGTCAATAGATGGTTGAACTCTCCTTTAGATGGTAGCATTAGATGTGTTATTTCAGCACTTCAAATTGAAGACAGAATGTCAGAACACCTATACAAGTTACTGTAAAACACTTTGGTTCATAGAAAAATGAAAATTGTTAAAACTGGTAAGAAGTAGTATGAAATACATATTGCCATTGAGTAGCACTGCAGTAATACTAAAAAATAGGAACCAAATCTTAAAAAAAAAAAAAAGAAAAAAAGAAAAAAAGAAAAGCTGCATAATACTGTGTGACAATGTGTGGGAAGCTGGCATAAAGAATTGAGACCTTTTGAACCGGCCTATCCTGTCCAAATATACATTCATTATCTTCATTGCTCTGCTTTGTGTTTTATATGCAGAACAATGATTCAGTCTCTAAGGTCCTCCTGTAAGATTATCCTTTGGAAGTGGGATAAGAATGAAGCAGAGGGAGGAGAAAGGCTTATATGGCATTCTGTCATGAACTCAGATATGCTGACACTGCTTGTTAAACCCAATGCCAACACATTCTCCTGAGAACTGAGCAGAATAGTGATAAACCCTACCCAAAATCTTGTTCTTGGAATGTGTGGCAAATTACTGTTAAAAAGTCATTACAAAATTCACTCCCCTGAAAAAAAGGTCACCCTTCCTGCAACTCTCCCAGTATGGATTTTTCTTGTTTAAAGTCAGAGGTGTCAAGAATATAATAAGCAGATAGAGATTGGTGAATATTTCAGGTCCAGATGCTGAATGATTTTGAATCAAAATAAACAGCTGGATCTGAATGAAGTCAAAATAATGTGGTCTGGAATCTAATGGGATCACAATAAAGTGGTTGTGTGCCAGATACGCTGTGGAAAGGAGTGGGAGAAAAAAGGATGTACCCAAAGAAGAAGTCCTTCCTAGGCCATGCAGTGTAGAAATTGCTCGAATGATGAAGAGGTTATGCATACATGTGTCTGTGTGTGCATATTTGCACTTTTAAATTTATTTTTTTTAAATAAATTCATTAAAATTTTCTGATGCACATTCTCTTTATCATTTTACCATTAGATTTCACACTATATTACTGTGATTTTTTTTCCTTTCATGCTAGTCATCACATCTGTATTGCCACCTTTCCTCTCAATTCCATCTCTTATTCCTCTCTTTCAGCTTTCCTCTCTTTCAATATCTGCATAGGTAGATTTCAAGAGGCAGTATGTCTATATTAATGTTCTCAAAAACATTGAAAATTTTTCACAATTCTCTCCACTTGTCTTTGGTTCACATAGTGGAATGATTCCAGACTCAAAGAAATGTATTGCAAGAATATGTGACCTGAGGGTACATGTATTTCATTCCTGCTACAAGTGGGCATTTAGTTTATGGGAACAAACAAATATAAATGTGAAGTAGTCTCCACACCAAAAGAAATAGGTTTTAGAGGTGTTGGCTTCTCAGCACTAATTTCACACACTGTCCTCTTATTATGTATTTTGCTAATGTGGACATATGCTTGGAATCATACAATATTATGGGGTGGATATTGGTACCCACAAGGATCATTGAGTTCCAACTCCTGGTGCTGCACAGAACAGTCTTAAGAATCACACCATGTACCTGAGAGCGTTGTCCAAATGCTTCTTGAACTCTGGCAGCCTTGGTGCTGTGACACTGTAAGAAATATGAAGAAAGAAAAATGCGGAGAAGCTTGGTTTCTCCATTATCAGGTCAATGATGAGGTTTATTCTGGTGTTGTCTGAATAAATTATAGATATGCTTTCATTATTGCAGTTACTATTTCTTCTAATATATGACCTCTGAAGCATTCAGATTCTTCAGAGAGCAGCAAGAACAAAAATGACTAAGAAACCTCTTTCCCTTCTGCTCTCAGGATGTGCACATTTTGCAACTCTATGGCTAAGATTTCTTGAAATGAGATATCTTAGTGATGAAAGATTCTGCTTTTTTTCTGTCCATAGATTATAAATCTGTGAACACTAAGAAGTCTTAGCTACAAAGCTGTTCATAGGCAATTTTGAAAAGCCCAGTTTTGCTAATCATCATTATTCCATAAAAATGTCAACTTCTCCTCCAACTCCAATCCCATATGCTCTTGATCACAATCTTCTGCCTTTCATCAAGTGGGGCCCTAAATGAACTCCATTCAGTCCTTTCACCCCAGAGCAGTTCACCCAAGTTCAGTGATAAGTTGCAAAAGGCCAAAGAAGGAAATCTGCTTTGTATCTGTATCTTTTCCTAAACTTAAAAACCTTCCAGACTGATGAATTCAAAACTGTTCAGGAATTTATAACTTCTTTAGGCTGGGCATAGAAAAGAAATGCAAGCCACTGATGTGTTTAAGTTCCCTTCCATCTATTATTCCCTTTCAAGAAGACAACCATTTAATTTTCATTTTATTTTGAATTATTTTCTTATCAATCCTAGGATAGTACTAGTGAAATCTAAATTTGAACAGCAACATTAAAACCTTCAAATATCTGAGCTATGTTTATGGAGTTAATAGAACTTGATGGGAGCAAGGAACTATATTAAATGTTGTTATTGGTGAGAACAGAAAATAGACTTTTACAACTCTATCTATACTGAAACTAAAAAAAAAAAACAAACAAACAAACAAACAAACAAAAAAAAAAAAAAAACCAGAAAAAACCAAGGTATGCATCTAGCCATTCTTTGTTTTCTCAGTCTAGAGAATCATAGAGTTGTTTGACTTGGAAGGAATCTTTTAAAAGTCATCTATCTCAATGCCCCTGTTCTTTCACTAGATCAGATATTGTCAATTGCTAAGCATGAATTGAGACAATGTGCATTTAGTTCTGCCTGATTTAAAAATTTTTCTTTCTTCAACAATTTTTCTTGCTTATGGACATCGTCACCTACAGCAAGCTCTATTTAGGTTATAAAATTTTGACCATGAATTTTTGAGTTTTACTTCTTTCATTTGAGTGTTCCTTGGGAGAAATGAAAACATTAATTCAGTTTCTCTGATAGTATAAGTCATTGTAGCAACACTCATTTACACCATCTAGACATATCTCATAGTACTTCCATTCTCTACTATATACTGTCTGTATGTCTTCTGAACTGATGAGTTACTTTAACTAATATCTATAGAGACTTTCAATTTTTTCAGTTAAAAGAGGGGTCATTAGGGGTAGAGTTTTGAGAAAATAGAGAGTAGCATAGGAAAAGGTCTTAAGCTCATAAATGTTCTTAATTATATATTGTGTCCTTAGTGTAAAGGATTACTTTTGGGTCATTCTGTCTCTTTTATCAGAATAAATCACCATCTTCATCTATACACTTCTGCATTCAATTAATGACATAATAGTGTCAGAGGTAGCACAGAATATATGCATATATGCTCAAATTCCAATACAGTGATCCAAATTGTGTCTACAGCTGCCAACCAGACTGTCATAGACATTTAACAGAAAGGGCTTGTTTTAGAGGTATATTTTTCCTATGAAGGGAGGTAAAAGGAACAGCTTAGTGAAGCTGCCCAAGAAACTAGATTCAAAATCCATTTATCTCTTAACTGAAAATAAGTTTGAATACTTCATGTTAATGTTCATGTTAGAAAAATACCACCGCATATGCCCTAAATGACATATGTTGCTTCAAATAGAAAGGATACTGCAACAGAGGAGTGTGTTAAATTTCAGAACTGAAATGCATCATCAGAATGGCATTGGTACACTTTTATAGGAGAAAACAGCAGGAACAAAAGTTTCATAGGTTAAGCTTACCCAGTATTTTTGCAAATTGGAAGAAAAAAAAAGTCATTTTCTGTACAGAAACATTTAATTGTAAAGTTTCAGTGTATACACACCATTCTTAAGGAAAATCATTTAGCTCTATCCTTGACAGTGCAATGATTATGGACAGTAATAAGAGACTAAAGTTTAAAGTTCAACTACTGGATTTTCAGAATAATTTTCTGAAGAATTCTTGTGTAACCACATGTCTATGTCATATTTGCCAAACAGGAGAATTGTACATTTGCACAGTGCAACTTTACAAGCCTACTGGGAACTGCAAAGGCTTAGTCAGAATATCTCTGGTATATCCAATTTCACAGTGCATGTAACATAAAGTCACTTTGCAACTGCAGAATAGCTTTCAGGTGTTGGACTTTCTGCGTACCTGCAGATCAGCTGCATAATATATGTACATCCAGCACACATACGTTGTGATCCTGATCTCACCAGTCATTGCCAGATATAATCTGAAAAATAAAAGCAAAGTGTTCTTTATAAAATTTATCTGCTATCTCATGGATGACAATGTGACATCAAGCTTCATTTTTCACATTATGGATATGCAATGATGCAATGTATCCAGATGAAGAACTCTAGGAAACATTGATCATGAAACACATACTCATGAAAAATCATCCTTCAGGAAAAGATGTTTCTACAGCTGGTATTTTTACTGCAATACATTAAAAAAACAAACAAAAACAAACAAAAACAAACAAACAAACACCCAAACCAAACAAAAACAAACAAACAAACAAACAAAAAACAACAAAAAACAACAAAAAAACCAAACACACAGAAAATTAGGAAGCAAACAAACAAAAAAATCCATATCACCCATTATTATAACTGTATTGGATGTTTATACAGCTCAGTGTGTCTTTTGTTTAGTTCCTGAAAAGTTATAAAGTAGTTTTCCTCTTATATGATTACAAGTTGTAAAGCAGCAGGTATCTCACTATCAAGCCAGTTTTCAGAAATGTGGTTGGATGATAATGTAGATAGGTATCCAGCATTTTAGTTATGAATGTAGTCTAAACTTTTTCAAAGTTAACCCGTTCCTAATTAAATGACAAGAAAAAGAGAAAATGTGACAAGAAAAAGAGAAAATGTAACAAGAAATTTGAGATGATTCCTAACCTCTGTTTCTGAATAAGTGCCCAGGTTGATAATTAATCCTGTTTAAATTCACAGACATGTAAACAACATGCAATTAATTTTGGAAAGGGTAATACTTCTTAATTAGAAATAGTTGACACAAATTTGTCTAATCAAAATTAGTGATTTTTTTTTCCACTTCATGTTAAATAAGGCTTATTGCAAGACAGAAAATTAGGTTGGGCTGATGAATGAATGATCAAAACCTTAACAATGTCTGTGGGAGATTTTGCATTTGCTTCAGTGTAACAGGCCATGGTCTCCCCAGAAGTGATGAACCATGGTAACACTTGATTCTAACACTTTCAATTTAGTTTTTGAAGTAGCACCATAGATAAGTTTAGACTTCTATCACTGTTCTACCAATGTCTTGAATATGAACTATAACCTTGTTGCATCTGAATGAGCTTATAAAAGATATTCTTGTGATGGTTTTTATTTCTAACTATGGCTGCTTGAAAATATGAACGCAAGGACTTTTAAGGTGTTCTAGCTCTTCTTTGACATTTCATTGTTTGTTTTGCAGGATTTGTTCTTTGATAAATGGGGAGTCAATCGAGCACTGCAGAAAGGAAGGCTTGTTCTATTACATATTAAGAAAGCACATCATCATGATACATTGCCCTTTGTTTCTCAAAATATCTTACTGATGCATGTTGGAACATGGAGAAGATTATGATGAGTATGTACTTTGAGTTCCCAAAGTAGTAATTTAGTATGGATTCTTACACTTTTTCTAATACAGCTGAATTTGCATCAAAACCATCGTTCTGGTCCTGCCTTAACCAAAACTCGTCTTTAATAGGGTATTCCATGATGTATGCCTCCAAAATACAACCCTTCTAATGCCACTGTTCCATAAATATTGACAATATTCCTGTATTTAGAAAACTATCAGAGCCATGCATGCAAGATATTATCTATAACTTGCTATGACACATGCTAAATTGTCTCTGAGTGGATGAAAAAAAAAATAAATAACCTTAAAGAAAATATATAACTTGAGCAAAATTGAGTAAAATGTATTAAGGACTGTAAAACAGATTTTGAAAAAAGACAAAAAATCACAAATGGGCTGTCAACCACGCTGCCAATTTGCAATTTAATGAGACTCAAAATAACAAAGACATAAACTGATGTCCCATCAAATGATGTTTTTAATGGCTAGGAATGTGAGTAGGATAAAACTTTATCTAGAATTGATTAGACATCTAACAAAAATATTTAAATCCTTTGGTACTTCTAGGAAAGCTACAGCTATGTAACTCCTAGAAACATTATCTGATACTATTTTCCTTTTTGACAGTAGTCTCTAGAGTTAGTACATTAGAAAGCAACAGATAAAAATGTAATTACAGAGGTTTTCTGTGCTGTGGAGAGTTAATGTTGTTCTAGAGTTCTTGTAAGTGACAATATGTCATATCAATTTTATGTGGATGTCAAATATTTCATGGAGTCAACGACTCACCTCGAGAGGTTTGATTCACAAGCAGAAAAGGGAACTTTCAACTCTGAAGTTTTCTGATTTGTATGTTCCCCTTGAGGTGTTCCCCTTGTAGTAAACTCACTGACTCAAGTAAGATATCAAAAGTTGTTCATGCTTTTCAGAGTCCAATCCATTGCAATAGTCAAGCCCGTTTCCACTGATTACACCAGCCATACACTGAGAATCTCTGCAGTGAGACAGGAGATTCCCAGCTATGAAACATTACTTTGTCAAAATAAAGCATCCGTCAAGGTTTTTTTTTCTGAAGGTGAGTACACTAAAAGATTACTTTTCAATTAAGTAGATTTAAATCATAGGCCAGTGCTGATCTTACTTTGCTCATCTTTGTTGCCGCTGTGCAGGGAGGAAGAATTTTTTTTTTACTTAAGAATATTAAACTTATTTTACCTGATTTCCTTCCCTAGGAATAATTCTCATCATCATCTACATGTTCCTTGTACTGGAAATGTACCTATGAGTCACAGAGAGAGACAGGAGACTTAGCTTTAGACAAAAAGCAGATATTCAAGCCACTTTGTTGGACACCCAAGCAATATCCAGTGGAAGGCCTTGGGGTCTCACTCATAGTACTGTCTATCAAAAGCGTATAGGTGTAACTGACTACTAGCAACACTACAGCTTTGATCTCTGAGGAGGTTTTTGGAATTACATAATGTCCCATCACTTTCTGGAGGCACTGTGTATGGCACCTTCTTCAAGTCTAAGGGTTTGCTTACCCTTTTTCAAAACATAACTACATTGTAGAAAAAAACACTTCAATATCCCACCATGTCAAGACTAGTAGAGTTAGCTGGTAGTTTGAAATAAATGAAGAGAAACAAGCCCTAAACTCTGGTGCAAGTTCCTTGTTCCTTTAAAATTAAGAAGATTTTGTTTTGTTCCATTTTCTTTTTCAATAATGACGATGGAACAAAGAATTTATTCTTGACTATGCTATTCATGTACTGTGAAATCTTGGGTGAGTCACCTAGTTCCATAGAGCTATAGTTTATCCATTATCAAGTTAAATAATATTATGAGAGAAAGACTTTTCCTGGTTTAACAATACTAGTAATTCTAATGTTCTATGAGATTTCTGGAGAAAATAACTTTAACTGCAGCGTTCTTTTTATCACTATAACACCCTATGTGTGTTCCATTCAGCAGCTGAGATTGTGCAATCTTTATTTTTCAAACTAGCAATCCATATGTAACATAATGAGAAATCATTGGTAGATACACACACACAAGACAGAGTTTAAAAAGCAGTCACAGCCAGGCAGTACAATGCTATTGCTGAGCATCAAAATATAAGTGGGGGGTGAGAGGGTGGAAAGAGGGCTTAAAGTTGACATGTTGTTTCACACCACCTTTGGCATTAATGTTTTAAGTAATTATATTTTAAGTACTGAAAAGTTGCTAAACCAATGACAAAACACCAACTAGCTTCATATTAAAGCAGATAGTGATAAAATCTGTCTTCATGTTGCAAGTCAGAATCATTCCTAGCGTAAAACCTACTATCTTAAATGGAGCTTATACCAGATGTGAAATTGGCCATGGCTGATAAAAACCCCTGCAATACAACATGAAAAATTCTTTCTAAAAGGTAATAATTTTATTTGCATGTAAAAGGCTGGGTAACAGATATGGCTTAGTAGGAGTGAGCAGTAGCAGTGGCAACATGAGCAGCAAATATTGTTGTTATTATTAGCAATTCAAATGCAAGAGTTCAATTGTTATTTTGTTTGAGTCATTCATCAGCGTTGTTCCAAGGCTAGAACTTGCTTTCTGGAAGTTTCCTAAAATTTCATTCAAAACACTCCTTTTCTCAACAGAATAAAGCAGAAGAGGAAAGAAGAGAGAAGAACATAGCAAAATATATTCCAAGGACATTAAGATTTATATATATATATATTTGAAACATAACTGAAGTATTGTTTACAACCTAGTAATTCAAGGTAGTCCTTGTTCTATAGAAAATTCTGAAATATGTTTCTCTTGGACAGTGCATATGTGAAGCTTTCAGTGATTTGCATGCTTGGAAGAATTACCATCTTTGTTATTAACACTCCAGTAACCTCTTGTTAGAAATCCTTATTCTAGTATTACACTGCTCAGACTTACTCCAAATGGCTCTTTCTGCTTATGTAATGATCTTTCAATACTGCATCCTACTAAGGCAGTCAATTACTAGCCATTCTCCCCTGTCAGAGAAATGAAGCATTTATGTACTTGAGATATTCATGTCTGGAGCTTTAGTTTTAAATCTAAGAGCTCCCCTCACCTTCTGAAATTCCTTGCTTTATCAGGTGATTTTGTTATATAAAGCCATTACTGAAGGAAAGATTCTTTCATTATTCATCGCTTGCTATCACCAGAAGTCTTGAAAGTATAATAGAAAACAGTCTCTGTTTCAGCATTCAGCAAGGTAGATAAATCATTATCTCAGTACATTAGGAGAGACACAGACAGAGAATATCACATTTTTAGCATCCTTGAATGCCTGATCATTGTCATGGAAATTTGAGGCCAGATGTGGAGAGGTAACAAGACAAATTTTGCCCCTGAAAACAGTATGGCAAATACTCAGAATGTCTAGGGAACTGGGAAATTTTGCTACCACACTTTCAAAACATCAGTCCCTATAACTTAAAAAGCATCAAATGAGCAGTCATATGCCAGACTGAATCAGTTTGGTGAGTTGACCTGGCTGAATGTCAGGTGCCCACCCAAATTGCTCCATCACTCCCGCTCCTCAGATGGACAGAGAGAAAATTTAATGAAAGGTTTGTGAGTGGAGATAGAGACAAGGAGAGATCCCTCACCAATTACCATTACAGACTCAACTCAGGGAAATTAATCAAATTTATTACCAATCAAATAAAAGTAAGGTAATAGGAAATAAAACTAAATCTTAAAACCCCTTCCCTCCTGCCCATCCCCTTCTACCCAGGTTCAGTTTCAGATTTTCTCTACCTCTTCCCTCGCAGCAGCACAAGGAGATGGGAAATGGGAGTTGCAGTCAATTCATCACGCATTATCTCTGCCAATCCTTCCTCCATAAGGAGGAATGTATAAGAACACTGGAAAACCATAGTTTCTTACTAGAAATTGAATAAATATGAGAGAAAATGACATTATTGGTCCTAATTTTAAATTCCTGATCTCTCTTGATTTTTTTTTTAGTGCTAAAAATAAAAGCCATGATGTTATTAGAGGTCTAAATAACGAGTTTATGTCTTATTCACATTCAGTGTTAAGATTTTCACTGTACTGAAGAATAAAAAATTTAATTGGGGAAATGTGGAGAGGAAGGAAGAAGAAAGGAATAAAAGACTCTGATCCTGGAAAACAAACAAACAAAAAACACCCACAAAAATCTTTGCTATTTTAAAATAATCTACCATTACTTTTAAATTTATGGGTAATTTTAAGCATATTTTATAAAGGATTTGACCTTAATGCAGAAGTGAAACAGTACCTGAGTTGTTTGTGTATTGACAGTTACATTCATTCCCCATGAAAATAGAAAAATTCGTGAATTAATACAGCTTACTTCATCTCAGATACTTTTGCTTTCTACTCCACCTGCAGGTATCAGTACTTATTATGAGGCTTTTTACAAGTCAACTCCATTCATACATAGCATAGTGTTACAACAAACAAGAAATATTTGCCTTGTAGTTACTGTATATTTATGATGTCTAGGCTTTGACATACACTTTCACTCTGACATACTTTATCAAATTGCTGAATTTCGGTTGCCTTCAGAAAAAGCTCGAGTAGTTCACACGGTGATCTTCTTGCTGCTATAATGGATTAATATGTGGTATCCTTGGGAAAATATCCAAGCACATTTTACACAGCTGTGTTCTGGTGGGGCTTTCACAAGGAAAACAAACAAACAAACAAACAAATCTGCTTCAAGAAATTTTTTATATTTATCTTGTATTTGAAATTATGTATTTGGTCAAAAAACAAATTAATATGGGTCTAGGATCTAGACCTCACTTTGCCTGCCTCACATCTACCTCAAGAACTAGTTGCATAAATGAGAATAAAAGATTAACAGTGCCTGCTCAAAAGAGAGTAGGAAAACTAGAAAGTGGCAGCTAGAAAGTGGATTCATATTCCTACATAGCTTGGCATGTATTCAAAAAATGATTTTGGTCACTTTTTCTGTAATGCCTCATGTAGTGCAATAAATTGAGAATTAAGATAAGCAGAAAATCTACCTGGGATTTGTAACTCTTCACTTGCTTATTCAGCATATCAACTGCTATTGCCATTTGTTTATAGACTGTCATTTTTATTTTATTTTTAAATAGAAGAAATCAAAGTGCTCTTTTGATTTATCTTTCTTGCAACTGGAGCCTTACTTTCAATTCTAAGCTCCTGATACTCATTTTTCTTAAGTTGCAGTTTTCTACTTGTACTCTATAGGCTGTATACAATAAGTACCTGTATGGAACGAGCTCTGGGAATTTTGGCATAGCCAAATAAGTGAGGACAGAACTGCTCTCTCATCCTTCTAGTCACCATATTCAATTTCTTCTTTAAAATGTGTAAAAAATACCTAATAGTGCATTAAAAAAAAAAAAAAAAGCAATTCTAGCAAGTGGAGTAGCTTGATTTAAAATGTCTGAGAAGGAAAGTAAAAAAATCAGGGAATAAATCCCATTATATTTTCTCCAAATGTTTCTAAACAGCTTCTTTTATGGAATTCCACAGTATTGCTGTTGGACATGTAGCAATTAGACTAATTGTCATGCCATTTGCCCATCTCCTTTCAGAAGAAACTCATCTTCCAGCCCAAATGTTGATTAAAAAAATCAAATTAAAAACAGAAGGGTCAAAATTATTGATTAACTAAACCAGTGTCTGTGAAATTCTCATCCTAAGATTCAGTGTTATGGGGAACAATTGATAACAGGGTATTTCACAGGGCTCCATCTTAGTCCCTGTGCTCTTTAACATCTTCATAAATGACTTGGACAGAGGACTGAAAGGGATATTAAGCAAGTTGGAAGATGACACAGAACTGGGAGGGGTTATTGTCTCCTTTGTAGGCAGGGAGGCCCTGAAGAGAGACCTTGACAAATTAGAGGGCTGGGCAATCACCACATGAAGTTCAACAAGGGAAAGTGCTGGATTCTGCACTTGGGATGCGGCACCCCTGAATGTACAGACTGGGGAATGAGATGACGGAAAGCAGTGCCATGGAAAGGGACCTGAGGGTCCTGGTTGATGGCAAGTTGAATCTGAGTCAGCAATGCCCTGACAGCCAGGAGGGCTGACCTTGTCCTGGGGGGCATCAGGTAAGGCATTGCCAGCCAGTCGAGGGAGGGGATTGTCCTGCTCTGCTCTGCACTGGGGTGGCCTCACCTCGGATATTGTGGGCAGTTTTGAGCACCACAATAGAAAAAAGATATTAAGCCATTAGAGAATGTCCAAAGGAGAATAATGAAGATGGTGAAGGGCCTTGAGGGGAAGCCGTATGAGGAGCAGCTGAGGTCACCTGGTGTGTTCAGCCTGGAGAAGAGGAAGCTGAGGGGAGACCTCACTGCAATAACAACTTCCTAGTGAGGAGAAGAGGAGTTGCGGACACTGATCTCTGTGGTGACCAGTGATCCAAAGAAATGGCCTGAAGTTGTATCAGGGGAGGTCTAGGTTGTATATTACAAAGATATTCTTCACCCAGAGGGTATTTGGATGGCAGAACAGGCTCCCCAGGTAAGTGGTCACAGCACCAAGACTGACAGAGTGCTGCAAGAGGTGTTTGGATGATAGGCACATGGTGTGACTTTTGGATGATCAGAAGTTGGACTTGATGATTCTTGCAGGTCCCTTTCAACTCACCATATTCTGGGATTCTGTGACTTTTACCAGGAGCAGAGAGATATCAGCGTGATGGTGCTGCAATTAAAAAGCAAACCAAAACCAAAACCACACAAACAAACAAACAAAATACACAAGAGCAAAGGTTAAACTGCCAGCACCAACTTAGCTCTTGTGGCAGGAAATTCAGTCCAGTGTGAAAATTTGTGTTTGTCAAACCCTGTGCTTTAACAGTGTTATAGTTTACAGGAAATTAGGAAATTTATTGGACTAGTAACCAAAGAAGGATACAAACTTCCTTTAAATTCAAACAAAATTTAATTAAGATGTGATAATGAAAAGGATAACAGTTATTAACTACAATATATCTATCTATCTATATATATATCTATTCAAGAGAAACAAAGCAACCAGAACTTAACGACCAATTTGTGGGATAATTCCCCCTTGAACCACACCCACAGTCTCTGCTCCTGTTGGGCGCAGTAATATTTACGAACAGCAGGTGGCAATGTTGCTCCTCGGCTGGTGCTGAGCTGCCCATTGGGGGTGGGTGGAGAGATGTCGGTGTGGAGTCGGTTGGGAGAAGCCGTGCAGAGAGGGAAAGACCTGGGATCCTTTTCCATGGGCAAAAACTCTCTCTTAGTCCATGGCTGGAGGAGGGTTGGTGTTCTGAACTGGCAGTCACCAATGCTGTAGGGACTCCTTGCGCCCAGGCCAGCAGCCGCTGGCCCTCTCAGGAAGCCTGCCACAAAAAGTCCCAGCTAGCAACTCTCTCTCTCTGTATATCTCTCTTGTAAGCACCAGGAGCTCTGAAAATCCAGGGATTGGATGAGGGGAGGGAAAGGGAAGGAGACCAAACCTGTAGGGCCAAGGTTCCCCGACCAGTGTCTCTCTCCCTCTCTCCCCAACAGTCCTCCTCCTCTCCCCCTGGCAAGCTGAAAACCAAGTACCCCTTCCCATTCACCACACCCATCCCAGTGATGAAATGTTGCTAGGTAACCCCCCTTCACTCATGACCTACTCCTTTGATATCTGCAGTAGGGAAAGATAAGGGCCATTAGCTCCTCATTCATTGGTAGGGGAAAGGAAAATTCTGCCTGTTCATCAAAAACTATAACAAACAGATTTTCACAATGCGTTCAATACCAGAGTCAGGTTAAAGGTCCCTTTACTATACACACAGGGTTGCAGCCGTCCCTTGCAGTGTGCAGCTGAGGGAGACTGAAAATCCCAGAGCACACAGCTACAAGGCAACAAATCACTCAAGGAACCTCCCTCTTGTACCTGTGCTCATATTACTAGTCCCATGCCAGTAAAGGGGAATGCTAGCATAAATGTTTTGACAGAATGAAATTTTTGTTTGCCATGTGGCTTTTACTTCAGAGGAATGCCAATAACTGATGGAATGTTGAATTCACTCTACATGTACTTCACCTTTGAAATAATGTGTCCTATATTAAAAAAAAACAAAAAAACAAAAAAAACAACAAAAAAAACCAACCAAACAAAAAAAACAAACAAAAAACAAACAAAACCAAACAGACAAAAAACAAAACAAAACAAAACAAACAAACAAACAAACAAAACAAACACACCATTACTAATTTATCTCACAAGGATGGTACCAGTCTTCTTTTTGGTGACATTAATAAAGTTTTTGTCATTTTTTCCAAAAAATGCCCAAAACTTTTTCTTTTGTTGACTCTCCAAGAATAAAATATTTCCAGATTAATGCATGTCTGTGTTGAAGGTCATCTCAGTGTAGCTCTGTGAAGTTCTTCCAAGTTACAAAACAATTTGATGGTGCCGTCTCTGAATTATCAGTGAAGATGGGAAACATGAAAGAAGAAGAAAATTTTGTTCAGCCCTTTGGCAATTCAGGATTAGTGACAGTTGTTAGCTTCTGCATTGCAAGACTTGGTTTGTTTGTTAATCATGAGTACAGCAAAAATGGTCATAGTTAGAAAACTTGAATGAAGGAGTTCTATATTTAAAAAAAATAATAAAAAAGGAAGATATATAAAAAAATACAACTCAGTTGGAATCTGCGAAGATTTTGACAGTTGGGTGAATTCCACACCCCTTTCAATATCATCCATGGGATAGGGAAATTGCTCATTTTCTCTACCCTTCAGTCTGACAAGCACAAAAAGTGTTGCTTATAAATGCCTGTTTGGACAATTTGCATGATGGAGTTTGTAACTGACTATTTGAAACATGGTGAAGTACTTTAGAATTGCTTTAGGAGCAGATACAAGAGAAATGGCAGGTTAAAAAAAAAAAAAAAAGCCAAAACCAACCAACAACAAAAACAAAAAAACCCCAAACAAAACAAAAACAAAAACAAAAAAAACCACAAAGCCAAACAACAAAAACCCAAACCAAACCAAACAAAAAACCCAGAGAATATAATGTGTTTCAAGCTCCTATTTTTTTTTCTCTGATTGAAAATTTGTCCTTTTGGTCAGAGATGTACCATTTCTGACTTGCTACATTGCATAAATATAGACAAGATACACATTTTCACCCAGTCTTGCAAAATTTACCTTTACCAAACAATAGGAATAAAAAGGACAAGAGAAAATCTGTGACACTTATTTGAAAGCATTTTCACCTTAAAAAACTGTAAAGACTGTCACTCTCATCTCCTGCTATGCCTTCTTGATTACAGTAAGCAGAAGTTTAGGTCAGATTCACCCAACGTGAATTAACCAGGTAGAATGTAACTCAATTTTTTTAAATTACCAGGGGCTAATACCTTTTGCAGGTTATACTTTTTAGGCAAGAAGAGACCCAGCCACTATAATGTTTCCTGCTAGTAATTTCTGAACAATTTCAAAGTGGTGCTGATGCTGGGATGCAACAGAGGTGTCAGAAATGGGAACAATGCCAGTTTGAAATCTGACTTGTGTGCTGTTAGGCACCAGGGATGTCCTCAGGCAAAGCAAGAAGTTGCCTAGGGCAAAAGCATGATGAGATTTTGATGGCAAAATCTACCAAGGTGGCAAAGCAGCTTCTGCAGACAGCAGCCTCCCAAGAATTGCAATGTTCTGCCTCAGCAGTCCTTGGCTATGGCTCCTGTTTTTGCGCATCCAATGCTATCCACTTATCAACCCTAAAGCATCTTGTTGGGGAGAAAGTCCATGTAAATATCAGTTTATCCTAACCATAGAACTGAGGTCAGAAGTGAGGCAGAGAGATTATGATATGGTCGTGACTCCCCTATCTATCTCTCTAAAGCTAGATATGCTATTACGTCCCAGGAAAGCACAAAAGCTGGGCACACATGCACATATTCATTTCAGAGGTTATTGTGCTTCGGATAACTAAGGACCATTTTCTGGGCGTGGAACGCTGTCCCTGAAGCGTCCGTGAGAGAAGAGAAAACAGGTTGAGCACAGAGTAAGAATCTTGATTTTGAGAAACTGGGAGCATGAAGAAGTGACATATGTCAATAAAGACAATGCTATCACTCCACCAGCAAATTAACATTGTAATTCCTCCTCACAGGCTAAAAACCAGGTAAAACCTTTTTTTTTTTTTTTTTCCTTTTAAAAGAAAAAGGAAAAATCTTCTGTATTTCAAGAAGATATATACAAATTCTGGACAACTATTTAAATGGATGAATGTCTTTAACATGAAGCATTACTCATTCTTTTGTTTGTTTTGAAACAGAATATTAATCCATTGTTTTAATCAATCATCCATTACTTATGGTGGTTGGTTCCAAAGCAGAAATTTATGCTTTGAAAAGCATTTATATCATATAATGGGATATCTAACAGAAAATCAGGAATAAAAATGAAAATGGAATAGCCAGAATGCAGTGTCAGTGATTATTAAAAAAATGTACTTTTTCACCATTCATTTGCTGTGAATTCTATATTACTTCCTGAAGAGAAAAAAATAATAACCTTGGACTGGATATATATACCTTTTAATACTGAAACACAGGGAACATCTTCAGAATTCTATCAGGGGTTAACTAACGCCTGTTACCAAGAATGCACTTAGACTCTCACTGTGAGAATCAGGATGGGGATTCCTGGGTGTCCTGAATTGGCTTATTTTGTTCGCCATATACCTCACATACATTAATAGTACCCCCTTCTGCAGAGACCTGCAGTCACAGACTCCATTTACTTCTAACATATGCTGGTATTATTACTCGTTTTGGCATTGAATACACCACTCATCAGAGCACTTGCCCACAGCATAGAAGACCTGTGCATCCATTGGAAAGTAAATCACCTTGATGGTAGGGCTAATTCTTGCAAAAAGCAGAAAACTCTGAAAAGAAAGCTGTAAACAAGGCATCTCATCTGGTAGCCAATTGCCCAAGGACCTTAGTCATGGACTGTCTTGCGACTTCCCCATCTCGATTTATTGTCTTTCATCTTCCATGAAAGCTGAACACTCCCCTCTTGCTTTCAGAACAAAATATACTCAGTGGGAAAAATGGTCTCCTGGGGGACAGCTGGAAGTGCAAGCCCAGATGAATCAGGAGATAGTCATGACCTTCCTGCTCTCTTTAGGAGTAAATTATTTGGGCTCTCACATGAAAGTAGCCTTAATCACTCTAGTACCAGTGTTTGGACCCTGAAGGGAGGTCTTCAAGCCGTAGTTCCAGGTTCAGATAGACACTCTTCCTCTGTAACTCTAACCTAGATGCATCAGGCCCAGGCAGATTTCAAATACCCAGTGCCTAGCCTAATCAACTAGCTGTAAAATTTGAACAGTTTCATGCTTAGAGGTGCCACTCTTCTGAGTTCCAGCCAGAAGCCATTCCCCTCTGCTGGCATGCTCACGCCAGGTTGCTCAAACTGTGGGTTGTGCTTTAAAGGACTGGAAGACTGTGTTAGTGTGAAGAGCTTTTAGACATCTGAGTCCTTAATTGGATAGTGTAAAAATTATTATTTGGCATGATTAGGGATTAGTAGATCCAGGTCCTTTACTAAGGTGTTTTATTGAAAGACAGAGAAATACTCTCAACTCAGAAAAATAGACCAGAACACTTCCAAATATACCCAGATCTTGCACCAAATACATTCTTCCAGAATTAGTGTCTTGCAAGTCATTTCAGCAATATCCTACCATCCTGCTGGTAGGATGTCCTGACTCAAGCATTTAATTATCTAATCAGTTATGCAAATGATAACAACCTGTAGTTCCAAGCTACTACAAATAGATGGCAGCAGGAATTTGTGGATGCCCCATTTTTTGTGCCTCGATCTACCTTTTTTTAAACTAATTTTGGTACTTTGATAACATTTTTATAATAGTTGTGCAAATGTGTACATTTCCAAATAAATAAATGACCAATTGAAATTTTCCAAATTTTACAGCAAAATGGAGATGAAAAAAGGGCCAAATTTTTGCAGTTATTTTACAATAGAATGTTGTGGTTTCACCCGCTGTCCACCCAAAACCTCCAGGCTTCCCCTCCCCCCCTTCCTTCCATGAGGGAAAGGGGAAAAAAGGAAAGAAAAAAAACAGCTGAGAGATAATGGCAAAACAAACTCAGAGTAGCTAAATACTTAAATTTATTACTAACAAGATAAGAACTAAAACTAAAAGGTAAGAAATAAATGAGTCTTAAGAACACTTCTCCCACTCCTCCCTCCCTCCAACAGTTCGAGAGAGCAGGGAATGAGAGTTTCGCAGGTGGTGGTCGTGCTGCTGGCATTGGTTTCGTCCTGTGGGTCACTCCATGGGGTTTCTGTGGGCTGCAGTTGGGACACCGTGCTCCACCACGGTTTGCAGGGGGGCCATAATCAGCTCTTAATCTTTCCCCTGCTCCT
>VXAU01005089.1:0-11845 GCA_013399695.1 Formicarius rufipectus | reverse complement strand
GTTTTTTTGTTTTTGTTTTTGCTTTTGTTTTCGGTTTGTTTGTTTGTTTTGTTTGTTTTGTGTTTTTGGTTTTTTTTAATACTTGTCACAATAAACCTGTGTTTTTCCATCTTTGATTTTTATTAATCCCCTCATTTTCTTTTTTCCTTTCCCCTTTGTCATTAGCTTTTTTAATTCATTACTCAGAGCACCAGTTAAAGAGCAGACTTCCTTTTAGTTGTCTGTTTAATCGTGCAAGTTCACACTATCTCCCTTGCCTGGGCTTTTATCTTCCTTTAGTGGGTATCAGTTCTTGAGGATTAACTCTGTCTAGCCTGCTGAAAGCTGAATCAAACTTCTGGTGGCTTTGGCTGTATTTTTTTCACTTACAGGAAAGCATCTGGAATTAAACCTCAGCCTCACTTGACAAAAGCAACATATTCCAAAAAGCAGGAGATGATTTGAGGGAAACAGTGAGATTTGGGTGGTAAGTGCTCTCTTTATTTTCTATATGAGGACTTGAGCGATTCCTTCCTGTAAGAATAAAGGTACAGCAGTAAAGAGCAAGACTTGGACAGAACACTGAAGGACATCAATAAATTTCTGCTAACAGCTTTGCCCTTTGTCTTTATTGACTTTTGCCTTTTAACCTGCAGTTAAGCTACATTTGATTGCCCATCTTTTGAGCTAGTCCCACCATTGGAGGGTGAGGCGAAATGTTTATAATAATGTCAGGAAATACGACACAGTAGTTTCTAAGAATGTAGTTGGTGAATAATGTCTTTCATGCAAATACTCCATTTAATAACCATGATTGAACTACTGAATTTGAGGTGCTTCTGACCATCTGATCCAGATACAGCCTTCCAGACATATTATAACTTCACTATTAAGCCTGAGTATTCACTATCTAGTCTTGACACCTGAGATTATTTGGAGGAATATAAATTAAAAACTGATGACAGTCATCGTGTACTAGTTCTTCATGTGAGATCTATCCAGGTTCCTGATCACATCCTGGTGGTAGAATGATACCCCAGCGTTTGCTTCAGATAATCTGAACAGTACCAGTGGGGCTGAATACACCTTACAGATACTGTCCATATGTTATCAGAACTTTGGTAAATCAATACAGATCCATTGCATGAGTTTACTGGAATGTTAATATTATTGACCTATTTGAGTGCCGAACAGGAAGATTTCTGTCAAGGACATCAATAAAAAACTGCTCCTTGTTTTACTTTAATCGGTAATGTTTGGATCATGGAACACATTGTGTAGAAAGAAAATACATGGGTCTAATGACAGACAGAACTGAGTATAATGGATTTTCACAAGCAGAAGAACCTTATATTTTCTATATTTAAGCCTTATATTCCTATTTTTATTTTCTTTTAAGTATATAAATTAAGACTGTTCTGCATGGAAAACAGAGAATTTTTTCCCAAGTCATTATTTCTCCTTTTTTTTTCAATTTTTTTTTTTAATCCAGAAGTTATATTTTTGTATAAAAAGAGAAATGCATAGAAAAATCTAGTATTTCTTTCATGCATCAGTGTTTACTTACAAAGAATGGAAGTGGAAATTTCTGTGAGGAAAAAAACTAGGTTTTTTATTCCCTTTCACATAACATGCAAAACTTTTCTCATCTTCTTATCAGTCAGAAAAGTTGCAGAAGGCTTCCTGGTTGTGTTTGATGGATTTTGTCATTTATTTTTACATTTCTGTGGGTTTTTACCTTTTTTGTTTGTTTTTCTTTTTGTTTGTTTGGGTTTTTTTTCTGTTTTGTTTTTGTTTTGTTTTTTAATTTATCAATATAGGATAAACATTTTGCACTAAGCTTCATGGACTGTCTTAAAATATACAGTGCAACTACTACTTAAGATTTCTTACATGTCTGGGTATTGGTTTATGGAACTTGGTCACTCCTTACACTTACCTCAAACTGAAGGCAGTCATTATGAATGTTAACAGGTTTTGGTTTGTTTGGTGTTTTCACAGCTTCTGAGCATACCTAACACATATCCGTTAGTTAAACATCATTTATCAGGACCAGAATAGAATAAATTACAAGGGCTGAAACTCTGTGGTCTGTATTATATAGAACATTAGATTATATGAATTTAGACACTTCTTGACCATAAAATCTATAGATTAGGAAGAATAGCTCTCACAAAGTACTGCAAAAATTCCTCCATTCTTCACCCAAAACCTCATTATCTGAGATGAAAAAATGTCCCAAAAAGAGAACATAGTTGAAATTAAATTAATATAATGTTTATCATAAGCGTTGAAAATATATTTCTGAGAATGTAAGACTAAGGTATTGTATGTAGGTGGCAGAGAGAGAGAGACGTGAGGATGGGGCTACAGGGGTGGCCTTCATGGGAAGAGGTTTTTCTGACCTGTGCCATATGGAGTGTGTTCCAGATGTCTCCATGATCAATCCACCACAGGAGACAGTTGGTGGCACGTCTGGGAAAATGTATTTAAGAAAAGAGAGAGGAAGAGGGTACAAAAAGTGTGACAAACAATAAAGGAAGTATCTAGGTCAGAGAAGGAGAATGAAGCACTCCATGGAAGAGTAGACATTCACTGCAGCCTGGGGAGGACTCATGCTGGAGGACTGGGTTATTCCTGCAGGAGGTATGGCCCACAGAGAGATAACCCAAGAGTGGAGGAAACATCTGTTGAGAAAGGAGAGGCAGAAAGAAACCTCTGTGTTCTTGCTGTCACACACACATCCCCCAAATACAGATCCCCAGTGCGCTGCTCGGAGTGGTTAGGTCAGTGTGGAGTGAAGGACCTGAGAAGAGTGGGAATAAAGGTGTTGATTTAAAGTTTATCATCTTGTTTCTCACTACCCAAGTCAGCAGTAAAATGAATTCATTTTCCCCAAGATAAGTGTGCTTTGTTTTTGACAGTGAATTGTAACGAGCTCCCTGACTTTACCCAACAGATTCCTCATCCTGTTTTCTGTCCATGTTCTGTTGAGGAGGGAGAGTGTGTGAGTAGTTGGGTGGACATTTGGCTGTTATCTAAAGCTGACTGACCACAGCTATGGATGACCCTTAAAACATTGATAAAAAAGGCTGTCAGTTCTTAGCATACCAGTGGACTAAATCCATGTCAGTAACATTGAGCATTTAAGCAATTAGAGTAAAGGAAATTGAATAACAGTCACTAAGTGGCATTAGTGAGTGTGACAAGATTACTAAATGGACTTTCAAGGATCATACTGCATGATGACTAGCACTTGTGGAGTATTACACTGTGGAGGAGCTATATACAAGAAGAAACAAATGATAGTAGAAATAGATAAAATTAAACAATACAAAGTGAGGTTCACTTCAAAAAACAAAGGCCTCAAAAAACTCTGGATGTTACAAAGTGGAGACTCAGAGTTCCAAGAAAATGAACAATACAACTTTAAGAGTCAAGAGGTTTCTTGTTTGTGAGAAAAAAATAAGTTTGTGTGATGTACAGTTCACCACAAAAACAAGTGGAAAAAATCCCAACTCATCTTCATATGAGGGTAATATTTTTAGGCTTATATGGCAAGAAGAGAATTAAATTTCTAGGACGTTTGTGCAAAAAAGTGTCCTAGGTTTGCACCCACATTACACCAGCCAGATGCTGTCCAGCCGTGTTAGGGAAGTGTTATTCCTGAAATAATAAGATCAGCTGAAACGGTGAACTTAACTGGCTTATGCATGATACTTACACATGCAATTAGGCTGTGGAGATTGCTTATTAAGTCAGAGTACAGGCTGAAACTTATTTATGTGCAAAGATGCAGCCATGGAAACATGGGCGTACACACAGATCACATACTTCTATGCACAGGCTTAGGTGGATCACTTAGGAAGACAGTTCTGAATTTGGATCATTTAAAAGACAGTTCTGAATTTCAAACTTGCTTCAGGCCAGTCTTCCATGCTTTGTCTGCAATATGTTGTACATAAAATCTGATGTCAACACTAGAGAGAATATTAGGTCTAATATTTCATGCTATATTCTTCTAAAAGAGAATCCTTAGCTATTAAAGTGGTTCTAATAATGAATGAATATGTAGGTAGCTGTAGGGGATAGCTGGGGAGAATTAGAATTGTAAGACAACAATAATGTCTCTTTATTTTTCCAATAGAATTTGTCAACTTGTTTTCTTTACAGATGGCTCGAGTAATGATTCTAGTAATTGTGTTAAATTCAGATTTCCTACTTTTCTCTTAAAATGTATTAACTTTCATAAATATGTGTGTGTGCACAAAATGCATAAATAAGAGAGGCAGGATTACAATCTTTCTGGGCCGGAGAGGGTCAGGTGGTGGACCTACTCTCCAGGACTAAGAAAACCCTTCCCTCTGCAGTTCTTTGTACCTAGCCAGCAGCTACAGTATGGGCAAACAGAGCATGATTAAGATCCTTCTTCCTGCTCAAATAAATAAATTTCCTACTTCTCATGTGCTTTTTTTTTTTTGTAAATAATGGTAAGCAACTCTGTCATCCTTTTCCGGTAAAAGAATGTCTACCCTGTTTCAATCTACCGTTATCATGGTAAGTATTTATATGTTCTTTCTATGCTCTTCATATGCTGTCTCTCTGAATATATGGCAGTTAAAACTCAGTTACTGTCAACTTATCTTTCCTTAAGTGCCTAGGGAATTGCCAGCTTTCATGTAACCTTGTTCATGGCAGTACCTATGAAGGTATACTTTTCTGAATCACTTTAACTCAGTAACCAGTTCAAGCTGAGAAAAGAAGTTATATTTTCTGCAGACATTATAATGTTTCTCCATTCTGTATAATGTTTCTCCATTCTGACAGCATTGTATATTGTAGGAGAACATTTTTCTCATAACATTTACATGAATATTATTTTAGACTCAGCCAAAGGGGGGTAGATAAAGAGGAAATAATTTAAAACATGTTGGGATATTTTTCTTTATCTTGTATCTCTTTTCTATCTAAAAAAATTCAGATACATATATGCATATAACTTCAAAATATATATCATATTTATGTAGAAAAATGGAATCAAATTTTGATTATAAATCAGGGTGTATTTTTTTCTCTTTGACCTTAGCCTCCTTCACTCTGTTCAACAAATTCAACTGAATCCTATTTAATAAGTTAGTTGCCAAGTTTGTTATAATTTCTCAACTGTCATGGTTTTTTCTTTAAAATATACCCACCCAAAACAGACTGCTGTTTTGTTTTTCTCTTACTGTCCCTCCACCTGTACAAATGGATGACATAAGAAATTAGAATTGAATTTTTTTTTTTTTTTTGCTATCTCATCCTTGGACACTGAAAAGTTAAAGGTCAATTAAGCATTACAAACAGTAAACTTTAATGTATAAGCAGAGAACTGAACATATGTAATAGTAAACAGCCTTTGCTTCCATTCCCTGCCTCTTGCCAAAAAAAAAAAAAAAATCAGCCAATAATTGTTATTTTTGTGATTTTCAGTAGCACATCTTATAAAAAGTTGAAAAATTTTAAAACCAGAAGACTAACATTTCTGTATTTTGTTACTAATACAATCAAGCATAGATAAATGTATGCAAGTATGTATATACATGCAAGTATATGTATATATGAATATGCATATATAGTCTCACATACTAATAGAGATATCTTTGCCAGGGTGGATGCATGTTTGCCAATATGACTCTAAGGCACTCCAATGTGAGAAATAAACCTTTCCACACAGGCATAGAATATGAGCAAAACTAGGTTTTCTGTGTTTTATATCAGGATTCCGAGATGTTCATGTCAGTACCCCTACAAAGAAAGAATAAATTAAATTAATATAGAGTGTCCTGTGAAGATTTTTGAAATCAATTTTCTTTTTTCTGTTTTATGTATTATAACAAAAGAGTCTGAAGACTTTGATACTATATTAAAATACTTGTGGACAGGTTTTGCAAGTGTGGCTTTATTTATCTGACCAAATCAGGCCATGGTTTGTGTTGTTAAGGTATGGCTATTCTTACTTATGGCTATTGTGTCTTGCTGATTATAGCAAGATCAGTAAATAAATGTGTCAGTCTTGGTAGTCTGTTTATATCAATATCAAATGTGCCAGATTCTGTGTTATGAAGAAATCTGGATGGTCTTTACTGTCCTTAAATCAAAGTAGATTATTATTTACAAGATCACTTGTCACAGATATGTACAGTCTACAGTTAATGTACTTGTTATACGCACTTGCTTGGTTCTGTTCCCTCAAGTTTGGCTTCAAGCTTCTGAGAATGACAATGCAAATATTTTTATTGAGTGTTTACTGTATAAAAATGATACTGCATTGTCCCAAAGCACTTTCTTATAGCAAGTATACAAATGCTTTCAAGTTTTTTTATTTCTGCAGTTGGCATAACCCCTTGTAGAGGAGTGTCCACAGTGGTTGTTTTGCTGACAGTCTGTATTTAAGCTTTCTGGATTTAAGCTGGTTTTACCGAGAAAACCTCTAATTTAGAATTTATATGTGANATTATTTACACAGTATTGCTTTTCAAGCTTGCACAAAACCAGCTTTATGATATGCCATAAACACACATTGAAGACTTTAGTTTTATAGGTTTCTCAAAGAAAATAATTTTTAATTTTACTATCAGTCTTACTATGGAGTTAAACTGCCCTTGAGAAAGCAATTTGAATGTATGCTTCAGAGTCCAAAATAAACATGTGTGAAGGAAAAAATTAAAGCATATAAACTATAGCTAAATGGTAAGAGATTTTATGTTGACATTCAGTAACAGCATTCTAAAATGTTAGTGATATAACATCACAAATATTAATAACCTACCAATATTTTCACAGACCTGGATTGCACGGGGCCTTTTCTTTCATCTGTGAAGTTTGGTGGGAAGGCAGTAGCAGTTTTAAAAGAAATTATGGATTTGAAAGCCCTACCTTTTTCTCTGTCTTCTTACCATCTTGTTTTAGAGCAATTATTTCTCTCCATAACAAGGTGAAAGACTGAGGGACACAGTGGTTCCCCAGTCATAAAAAGACTCAAGTGCCCTACAATGTCCTAGCCATAAAATAACCACTAAATCAGAACACATTACAGTGTCGTTCTCAGCACTCTATAGATGGAACTTGGAAGGACAGAAATAAACTGCATATTCAGTTTCAGTGTTCTGAGCCATTAAATTTATAAAAAAATTCTCTTATTTTCTCTGTGAACTGTCTGTTTATTTTTAGTTGAAGCACAGGTTTATTGTTATCCCTTTTATTGTTTCTTTTGCTTTCAAGTAAAATATCAGTGTTAAAAACAAAAGATGAAGAATTAAAAAGAAAAAATATTACATTCTTGCAGGACAAAGTATATTCAGCACATCCACCTACTGTGTCCATTACACATCAAAGCTTCTTAAATTTTCTATCCAGTATATAAAAGTTGATTTAGCAAAGTGAATTATCAACCAATATTTTTCAAATCCACTCAATATACAGACAGTGCAACTGTGAGACACAGATCTTTCAAAGTTTAGAGCACATGCATGGATTTGAAAGCTCTACCTTTTTTTCCCACAGCTGCCTTTTCCTAGTTGTGAGTTCAATGGTTGTGACCAGGACCCACACAAGACTTTCTTAGCCATAGATTTGGTTGGGTTCAATGGCTATAAAGTCTCCATAAAGTTCTCACAGCTTNAAAAAAAAAAAAAAAAGAGAAAAAGGTGCAATGTATTAACCCAGGAAAATTATGTGGTATGACAATTAATGAATGGACATTATTTTACCAGTGCTTTTCAGGAGGCATTATTGTTTCATTTTTTCTGTCTTCTAACAAGGATTATAACAGATGGCAGGCCAAAGCATCTGGTTTCAGAAGTATAATTTCAACCCCATTATGAAAGAATATTTGCTGCATATTTGTAAGACCTATGAATCATAAAGTAATTACAGAACTTAAAGTTAATTTGTACCTTTTTCATGACATTTATTGTGGCTTTGTGGTTTCCTTGATTCTTTTGGACAAATCTCATCTTACATTGAAAAGCTGTCTATCTGGTATTTGCACATTTCAGATGCACTCTGTCCTATGTTCTCTATCCAAAAAGATATAAGACAATCATTAACAAATTCTAAAAAGATTGCTTGACTGAAATGAGTAGTCGGTAAAAATTATTATCTGATATGAAACTGCTACCTAGACTTGTAAAATGCTTATTCAGCTGCTGAGATGGTGGATAATAAGCATAGTTCAGAGAAATACTGCAAATACAGACAATCACAACAAAACAGATTGTGAGTTCAAAGAGCTGAGCCAGATGAAAATCTAGTTTGGTTTTAAAAACTACCTGACTAGATGATTGCACTAATAGTTATAAAGTCAGAAAAAAAAATGAAAAAAATACTGAAATTATTTGTGAAGCTTTTACTTCAAGATCTCAAAGAGGCTATAATAATATATTAAGTCACATATAAAACTCCTAATAGCATGCTAAGCATTATCTGGTCTGTGAACTGCTTTAAGGCGGATATGGATCACTGAGGTCACTCCTTACCACCATAAGCAAGATGAGTGTCCTCTTACAGACTTTCTGAACTCCTCCTAAAACAGGTCACAGACCACACATGCAAATGCTTTACTGTGCCATGACTTCTTTCAGCATGTACTTTGAAAAAGCACAGTAACAACTAATGGCAATCAGTTAGGATTACACCTACCCTATATTTGCTTTTACACAAAACCAGAAAAACTATGTGGCTTATGTCTACACTTGAGGTAGATGAAGTGCATAATGAAGTCTTTCCCTCACTAACATTCCAGCTGAGCTGCAGCATCACTGAAACTTCAATTCTTTTTCTCCATCTTATTTATTTCTTCCATCTGAAGTCTTTTCACACACTCATCCTGCTGACTGACATGAATACACTGCAGGCAGTTTGATCAGTTCGTCAGATTTCAGTGGCTAGCTTAGAGATATCTAGTCTTTTTCTTCTCAGGCTGAAAGCAAGTGCTCCTGGGGGTTATTGTCTTTTTCATCAGGTCTTGTACTAGAAAGGTTTTGCCAAAGCAAGAGTAATTTTTTGTGCTGTTACCTATACGTGGATGAGTTCCATTTCTCTGCTTTGAAAGCCCATTCTTATGCTGACAGTTAAATATATTTATCTCATTCGTGAGCTTTGGGTACTGTTTACAAAGCACACATGCTATAAATACAACAAATAAAATATAAATATAAAAAATTGTAATTCATCCATTTCCCCGCTTCATCTGATTACTAGTTATTTTTCTTTGCATTACCTGTATTTGTCTTTCTTTTGCAGTTAAAACTCTGATACTATTTAGTCATCAGAAAAAAAAGCATTTTGCCTTTCAAATAGAAAAGATGTTTCTCTGGAATCTATAACTATTAATTTGGTTAATTTGTATGAGTGTTAATGGATACTTATAAGTTGAGGTCTGAAATTTAGATCATTTAAAATAAAGATTTTTTTGAAACATAATAAAAATAAAAATAATTTCTTATGCCTACATAGCTACCATTTTGGAGATAAATCCAATATGTTTGTACTGAATAGAATTTGTGATGCAGTTTAAAAAGTGTCAGATAAAATTTTATATCTGCTTGATGACTTCTTATAAACCATGTGGCCATTGAACTGGTGTGTTTCCTTTCAGTCTTCACCCTTAAATATGTTAAATGGTTTTGTACCCTGTGGATGACTTCTGACTTCTGTGTCTGTTTCTGAGTGCAAAAATTGTTTCCAAAATCTGCTTAGTGTTTTATATAGAGTATCCTAAAGCCTTTGTAAAAATTCTATCCTGTAAGGCAATCTTATGAGCAGAATCATGCTGATGTTATTATGGCTGAAAATGGGTAGCAAGAACAGCCCACTGTGGAATATTGTTAAGTTGATTCAAGTTCTGTTGTGTCTTTCTAAATGCATTTTGACTACATTTAAGGATTTCTTGTTTTCAAGACTGATGAACAGAGCCAAAATCCAATTTCCATCCATGCTTTAAAGAAAGCCTAATTAGAAGTGGTTATTGCTGATGTAATTTTCCTATTGAAAGTATGTAATGCTTACAAAATTGTGTACAGTTTTGTAGGTTCTATCTTAGTGCTAGTATAATGTTAACTTAAATGGTTAGCTCTTAATCACTAGATGTAACAAATAGCATTTAAATTTCATAGTACATTTTCACTTCTGGGACCCAGCATTTCTTTCCTGATTTTGTCTACATTTAGTTAGTTAGCTTCCCACTGAGTAGAAGAACATTTCACTGCTTCTGTAAGAGTATTGGAGTATTGCAAGAGTACAGAAATGCATAACTAAAAGAGAACCTTCCATTGTTTCAGGTGAATGGTTGTTAAGGACAAACTGTTTTGTATAAGCACCTAATGCATTGCTTGGGGAGGGACCTGGGGGAGGTTTCAGGTGTTTTGTTGTGTTGATTTTGGCTGGGGTAGAGTTCATTTTCTTCATACTAGCTAGTATGGGGCTACATTTTGGATTTGTGCTAAAAGCAGTGTGGACAACACATGGATTTTTTTAGTCACCACTGGGCAGTGCTTACACAGAATCAAGTCCTTTTCTGCTCCTCACCACACCCCACCAGTGAGTAGGCTAGTGTTACACAAGATGCTGAGAGAGAACAAAGCCAGAACACCCCAAATGATAAAAAGGGATATTACTGGTGAAGGAGTTCAGGTGCAGCAGACCAGTATAATCCAACAGTGAAACACACTTTATTACACACACATTTCTACTTCTCTACAGATTGTGTCTTATGGTTATGTGATCATACAAAGTGATTGGATAGCTCAATCAGTTCATGTTAATGCATTTCAAATATTCAATTCCATTGGTCCCAATGTTAATACGCTCTGCCCAAAGTCCATCCCATGGATTCTTTCCAGGGACTTCCCTGAGGAATTCAAGAGGGCTTGCAGCTTTCCTTTTAATGAACAAGTACAGATAAGAACCTATCTCAAAGCTATAAAGTATTTCTTTACTAGTGTTCAAAGGTATGCAAACAAAGGCCTGTGTCTCTTGGGAACTGTTACACGGATTGTTCACAAAGATGTTCACAAAGTGTCCGTTTTCCTGCATGTACTCCACAGGGTATTCCAGACCATGTGGCATGCTCAGCAATAAAACTAAGGGGAAGGTTTGCCAGGGAGTGGCTGCTCAAAAACTGACTGGGTATCAATCATTTGGTAGTGAGAATTGTTTTGTGTGCATAGCTTGTTTTTCTTTGGTTTTGTTTATCCCTCTTTGTGATTTCTCTTTTCATTACAATGTATTCTTATCAATATTACTGTTGTGATGATTATTACTATTATTATTGTGATTGCTACTATTAATATTTTTTATTATTTCAATTTTTAAACTGTCCCTATCTTAGCCCATGAATTTTCTCATGTTTACCCTTTTGATTCTCTTTCCTTTATGCCACTGAGTGCATGATCAGATGTGTGGTGCTTAGTTGCTGGATGGAGTTAAATCTTTACATGGGCATTTATTTATTTGATTTTCAGCTGTTTACTAACACTGATGACAGAGAGTTGTTCATGTTCAGCAATTCTGAAAACCAGGTCAGGCATATTAAAATACTTAAATGTGTCTAATGCTGACTGTGAGTTGACTCTTACAAAAATGTATTTAATTCTGAAATTTCATGCCTGATTGTTTTAAAGCTCAAAACTCTTGAGAGGGAAAAAATGATTTATTTTTTTTTTTTAACTCAGTAAAATATGTGGAAAGGTTGCTATCAGAATAAAACCTTGTCAAGAGCTTGTTAATACCTATTTTTTCTTCCTTAACATGACAGGTGTTAGACCTAACTTTTTTTTTCCAGTGGTACTCTAACTTTGTCATTCAACAACATGTTACAGGTATG
>VXAU01005088.1:149439-188557 GCA_013399695.1 Formicarius rufipectus | reverse complement strand
TAATAATAATAATAATGGAACAGAAAAAGTAACCAGTAAATTAGTAGTGTTGTGGTTTAACCACAACCAGCGACTAGGCTCCAGCAGCTGCTTGCTCACTACCCACAGTGGGATAGAGGGAGGGAATTGAAGGGTAAAACTGATAGAAATTTGTGGGTTGAGGTAAAGACAGTTCATCAGTAAAACAAAAAGCTAAACAAGGAGTTAATTCACTGCTTCCCATGGTCAGGCATGTGTTCAGTCACCTCTGGGAAAGCCAGGCTCCATCACAGTGACTTAGGAAGACAAGCACCGCCACTCCAAACATCCTTTCTTTCCTTCTTCTTCCCCCAGCTTTGGATACTGACCATGACACAACGTGGTATGGCATATCCCTTGTGTCAGGTGGGATCAGCTGTCCCAGTTGTGTCCCCTCCTAACTCCTTGTGCATCTCCAGCCCACTCACTGGCACAGTGAAGTGAGGAGCAGACAAGACCTCGACACTGCTTAAGCCCTGTTTAGAGGTAACTAAAACATTCCTTTGTGATCAACTCTGTTTCCAGCACAAATTGAAAACCCAGCCCCATATCAGATACTGTGAAGAAAATTAACTCTAACTCCAGCCAAAGTCAACATTATAGGACAGGATTTTTAAACTTTGAATTCTGAAAAAAAGTTCTAGAATAAATTCATTATTTGTAAGCATGAAAATGAGTAACAGATAAAATGCATTTGCCAAGGACAATCTGTTAAATTAATCCACATCTCTTCTGGGTGATAGGTCTTGTGAGTAAAGGAGGAAAAAACAGAAGTTTTGTATCTAGAATTGAGCGAGGGGTTTGCTGTCTTCTGTGAAGCTTTCATTGACAGAACAGGGAGATATGGACTAAATGAAACTGTGACTGCAAGGTGCAAAAATCATTAGATCATGTACCAGACTGAAGTGATCAAATATTAGCTCATCAAATAAGCATATATATTGACTATAGGACATCTGCTGCCTGTCCTGAGCTGACGTTTATTTTGCACTTTCATTAGTAACTCAACAGCAGCACCAAGCACTCACCCAACAAACCTGTCTGGCACAAAGGGCGGGTTGCAGTTGTTTGACACCAGTCCAGTGTGGCACTGGTATGGCTGATTCTGTCATCCCCAAGGTGGGGGAATGAGCTCAACCTGTTCTTTGGTAACCCTTTCTTAAGGGTTCTTTCTCAATGCTTCTGTTCTCAGCAGCCAGTGTTGGTTCTTTTAATTCTTTGCTTTTTGCTGTAAATTCAGCATTGCTCAGCACTACAGTGGTCACTGACTTCAAGGGGAGTGCTGGTGCACTGCTCTTCTCACCACTCTTAGTGGGGATCCTGGGCTCAGTTCATTCGTCTAAACAAGGGGTTCTTAGGGGGTGTGAAATGCGTGGGGTTGGCACAGGCTACACAGCACTCAAATCCTTCTGCATGAGTAGCTAGACCCTAACTGGGGTGCCCAGGGCATCTCAGGCAGCACTGAGTGCCTGTACTCAGGCAACACATCTAGTGGAGCCTAGCAGGCACCTCATTTGGCCTTTTGAATCACTGTCTAGACTATGCTGATGGTACCAAGTAATCTCCATTGACTAAGAGCTGAGATTCCTGTTTCACAAATAGAGCCCCACATTTTTTCTTAGTCAACAGTCAAATCATACTTCATCTACTTTTTATACAACTTTTGTTGGACACTCAGTAGAATAAGTCTAATAGCAAATCATTTGAGAGAATAAAAGTTTTGCCCTACTCTTCATAGACTGAAGAGGCCTTCAAGTCTTGGGCACAAAATTCCTTCCTTAGATTCACTTTATGGTTCTACTGTTACTGAAAGATGGAGAACACTAGCTCTTATTACCTGTTTTCTCCCCATTAGCACCAGACACTTTACTGACAGGTTTAGGTAATCCAGTCTTTTTCCAGTCACAGAAACAGAGAAAACAGACTTGCTCCCAGATACGTGGAAAATCAGTGCCAAACTGAGAACAAGATCACATGATTCATAGCATATCCACCCACCAAGTCTTCTGAACTGTGACAAATTTTATTTACAAATTGTCTTTTTCCTCATCTAGTAGAACTCTCCATGCATCAAAACACAGAAGCAATAAAGAAAAAAGGATGGAGAAAAAGAAGTTTTAACCTACTGCATGTGTATTCAAAGTATCGTTGCTGTCTTGCACTTCTCATCAGGGATTATTGATCTGGATAGTTCATTCAGGTGTATTTAGGATCACATCATGTTAAACAGAAAAGACCTGATGTTTCCTTTCCCTCTCAGTACATAAGGTTTGACCACACTGAGAATGTTTGATCCCCAGGAAGGAGCTGAATCAGGCAAAAAGAAAACAGTCCTGACATGATTAAAGCATTTGTGTTCATTAAGATCACAGTCGGGGAAAGTACAAAAATGGAGGCTTCCAGCCAAGCAAAATATATTACAGAATACTGAGAAATTGTGAGTAATGAGATGTATGATCCAGCATCACTCAGCTTTCTCATTTCCAAATTGCAATGTGATCTGAAATTGCCCATTTTCTTGTCATTTACTGAGGGTTAACAATAAGACCCATTCTTTCTCACACTGTGCTCCCTAGAGAATTTCTAAATCGTGTGATTTTGTCATTGTGTCCCTTTCAGCTTTCAGAAATGTCTCTGGAAAAATGTCTATTGTCCCCAAATGCCTGTTAATTGTGCTCAGTTTACTATGAAATGATTGTTTTTTCTTCTAATGGTTTATCCTGCAAATCAAACAGAGATCAGCTCAGCCATCTGAGCTCACGCTTTCTTGCACATTAACAACAGTACAGAAGAAAGCTAAATTGTGCCCACAGTTATTGCAGGTGGTCATGATCTTCCAGCTAATCTCAGAGTAATGTCACCGGAATCCCATTATCTTCAGCAGCAGAGATTAGTCTGGTTTAAGCAGTCATTTTCCACCAACTTCCTCCTCCAACATTTACTGAAGTTGCAGGCTCATATACACTATTAACAACTTTCCAATGCAGCTTCAGTGAAGCACACATTTTCTTGGCTGCACGGACAGTCTGCATGTGTGTTCATAAAGTGGGGTGTTGAAGGAGATGCAAACAGACAAAATTCATTTGCATCTAACTTCAGCAGTGCAGAAGTATTTGATTTCCAGATGGCAAATATAAGCCATCACTGAACAGATCAACACTGACTAATTTTGTCCCAGAGCACTCAAATCCCGCTCCTTCTCCCACATTTTTCTTTAACTGTAATGTAAATTTCTACTCTCTGGAAGACCCACCAGGTGGTAGGGCATCAGCTGTGGTTTTACTCAAAGTACCTGCCAGTTAGTTGAAGGCTCTTCTGTGGCTGACTGCAACATACTTATGCCAAGACATGTCCAATAGCTCAATCAATCTGTTAGTCATATTAAAATTAAGTACTTGAGCATGAATGGTTGGATGTTTCAAGAACAACCCTAGCACTTCTGCATCTGAGTAAATATTGCCATAAATTAGTTTTTCTGAGTTAAAATTCTCAATTTGTTCTTATTTCATATGGAAAAACCAAACTGTATTCTCAGTTTAAAACATCACCCCTGTTATTTTTGCTACCACAGATCAAAACTGCACTTGCTTGGATAGAACATGGAAAACCTCTGGCATCAGGGAGATTGTGTGGAAGGGAAGAAGAAACCCAAAAGTCTCCAAGGTAGCTGAAGTTTGTAAGATGGGAAACCCATGTGTCTTTAAGATACTTTCTGTGAAAGCTCAGAAAGCTCCTTCTCAAATTAATTTTGCACACTTCCAGAGGCCACTAGTGGATGTGAACACTGATGTTTTCTCTGGCAGCTGCAAATAGAGGATCATGCATGAAGTCCTACTGGAGCCAGCTGCGGGCCATATGGACTAGCTGAGCAATTAAAATACCTGGATAATGCATTCAGTGCAATGTGTACAATTACTACATCTTCTTACCACCTTGTAATCATGAGACTTTCCAACAACAGAACCTCTGTTCTGGCTTCTGAACACAAACAAAGAGCAGCAATTCATTAAAAGACTTGTTAAGTTGCCTAGAATAGCTTCAGTGTTGCAGTATGGCTTTCACGATGAGAAATCAATGAAGCCTTTCCGAATATCCATAAATCACCTTGAAATATTTCTTAATAATTTAAACTCCTGCCCAACTCTGCTGAAGTCAACAACATTGAACAGACAGGGCTGTAAGCGCTCAGCAAAGGAGTCAGCCAAGTCGGGGATTTAGAAAGAATGACAGAGATTCAAGTAGGGCTCACAAGCAAAGCAGTGCATGGTGGACTTAGGACACCTCCAGCAGAAAACCTCCTGGAGAAATGATTTATAAAAGATCATTTGAAATTTTACCAGTAGAGGGAAACAGAG
Organism: Formicarius rufipectus; assembly: GCA_013399695.1. Lineage (NCBI taxonomy): Eukaryota > Metazoa > Chordata > Aves > Passeriformes > Formicariidae > Formicarius > Formicarius rufipectus. The sequence continues at coordinate 184,184 of VXAU01005088.1, read as the reverse complement.
CCCCTCAGCTGCAACCTGTGCAGAGATGCAGGGCTGTCACTTGTGTCTCGAGTGTCCCTTTTCTTTGATGATGAGCACTTCTCCTGTCTCCCTCTGGTAACTGCCCAGGTCGTCCCACAGCCATGCACTTGCATGCAGGCAGCCCCATTCCTGGAACTAGGTGAGGACCCAGCACAGGCCACCCCATTGATTCGGGTCAGAGGATGAACTATACTTTTAGTATCTTGCTGTCCAGGCTTGTCTCTTCCCGGAACTGGGATAGTTTGTCCTTGCTATGTAAATGAAACCTTCAAAGTTGGTTTCATGAAGTTAGGTTGGTAAATCTCCATTAAGGCACTTAAATGAAAGTAACTTAGTCTTGAAAGATGTTACACATCTCTGACTTAATGGAATTCGTGGCTTCTTAGCACTCCTGAAAATCTGACCCCTAAATGTGTACTTCATCCTTCATGTTTGGCATTAGGATCCTGGCTAGAGAGACAGAATTGTTCACAATCAGATAGGTTGATTTGTTTTCCTCAGTCTTACATATTAAACCTATAACTGCTCTTTTTACTCACTCTTCAGACCCTGTTTTTTACATAGATTTCACTGTGGTACACAAGTTTAGATAAAAAGACAGTATATCTATGTCTTATATGATATGAATACAGCAGTAGTTCCTTGAAAGCAATGAAATAATAAAGACTCAAAGGGTAAAATAATACCTTGTTTTCCCTAAGACAGATCCTGTCTTGGGCAGCTGCATAGAAATAGCATGGTCAGAGAGATTTTCTACTCATGCAAGTGTGTGTGGAATTTGTGCTTCACCACCCATTCCAGGTTCCTCTTCTCTGTTCCATGATCTACAGTGGCACTTTCATGTTTCAAAAAATTGCTCTTGTTAGCAGTGGTAAGGAAGGGAATTTAGCAGGCTGCATTTTAAATCTGCCATTACTAATGCAGTAGTTATGCAGAGTTATGTCAGGCTGGCCATGTTAACCTACAGCAGGTTGTAAGTAAGTTTTTTAATGCATTTCATTTCCTGAAGTTACCTGGTGGGGGGGAAGAGTGCTCTGAGGTCTGAGTCTCCTGTCACCCAAGTCAGGTGAGGAGCTCTGGTGCCTTTGGCCAGGACTTGTTGTCAGGCAGCAGGACTCGCTCCAGAGTGGAGCCAGGGTGTGACTGTGATGGGAACCTGAGCCTGAAAGGCACTTCTGGATCCCGAAGCTGAGAGCATCCCTTGAGCACACCTAAGCATGCTACCCATTATCTGCACACACGAAGGAAACAGCTTGAATCGGTACTTTAATTCCTGAAAGCCCCAGTCTCACAGAAAAGTAGTGAAGAAATATGAGTCATCATGAGTGGAGTTTTTACTGGTTCAGTTTCACTGTTGAATAGCTCCATGCCCTTTAACATGTTCTCCTTCTGAAGGGAGTCAATACTCTGCAATTGTTCAAAAGCATATTAAAAAAAAAAAAAAGTGTCTCATTGTGAGAATTATGATTCTCTAGATTATTTTTCCAAGAATTGAGGTTGTTTTGGGGTTTAGTCTTCCAACTGTAAAATTTTCTTGCATTGAAAAATTTGTCTTACAGAGAAATGATGAGGAATTACTCGAAATGACAGTCTGGAAGTGTTGCACATGAAATTTGAATTTTTTCATTTGCACCTTTACAGGTTTGTCTGTGAAAGGCGTAGATGTAGCACCAAATCTGTATTTTAGGGGCATCTTTATTTTTATGCATTCATATAAACTATACCATTATAATAACCAATCATGAAAAGCTTGTACGTGGCCAGAAAAATGCAGAACAAATGATACAGTGCATGAAACTATCAGTATCATTTGTTTCAAAGTGAGAGCAAAAGATTGTTTTAGAATTTTTTACAGTTTTCTATGTTTTTTTTTTCTGTTTGGCTTTAATAACAGCCTATAGCGAAGTGATAGAGAGAAGTTATTGCAACTTTTTCTGGACTGAACTATAAGCTACAAGTAAAATGTAACAGGATAATATTAAATTGCCTCAGTCATCACGCATTTTCTTCTGCCTGTTATCTTTTACATTTACAGCACTGCTTACTTGATTCATTTTTGCATCATGTCTGTTGGGAGGGGAAAAAGAGAAACTTCTTGTTCTTTACTGATTCAACTAGTTTTCTTTCTTGGAAAGTATTATTGGATTTGTTAAAAATAAATTTTGTATTAACAGTGGCATCTGTTCCACAACGTAAGTTAGGTAACAAAAATAATAATATTCGATCAAAAATTTCTTCTAAATAATTCAGTCTGAAACTCTATTTCTTTTTTAAGTAATCTGTTTTCAGGCTTTTCCTTGTAAATACACATACAAGGAACTTAATTTCTAATGGAAGAAGTGAGTTTTTTTTCCATTTTCCTTTGAGTCTAACCGATAAATAATGAATACATTGTATCTCAATAACATCCTGAGAGCTGGGAACACAAATTAACAGTATTGTCAAGATTTCAAAGGCTGGTGGATAAAGCTGAATAGCGGTTACACCAAATGATTTTAGTCATCTACCTAGCTCCTGTAATGATAATTTGAAAGAATCATTCTGTAACCTTAAATGATTTCTCAAGCCTCTCCATTTCTGTATGACTTTATCTAAGGGATGGTTGAGGTAACAGAAACTTGATCATATATTGTTTTTCTTTTCATAAAATATTCACCCTTTGTTAAAAAAAAAAAAAAAGCTATCCTAAATCAGTATGTATTTTCTATTGTCTTTTTTCTCCTTGCATTTAAAACTACTTCAGTCAAAAATAAAGACTTCACCTGATGCTGCTTGTCCCAGTAAAAGTGTGTTTGTTTATCAGTTGGGCTGTAGTAGTGCAGCCCCCTCTAACGCCATTGCCTTTTTCTGATAGTCGTCATGCATGCTGACTGCTTGATCTGAAGTTATTTTACACATTTTGCCACCCATTTTCCCCATATTCTTAAAATTTAAACAAACTAAAGTGATTTGCTTTCAAAGTAGTTACACATAGGAAGATGTACCTTCCTAGCCCAATAAGCTTCAACAAAAAAGTACTTTGCAACAGCCAAGTGGAAACCATCTTTGCATCTGTATGTCTGTAAATGTTGTCATACAGTTCTTAAGTGCTTTTAGTTTGTAAAGGTTTCAGATGGAAACATTACACTGCATATGATCACACTGAAGAGCTGCAAAATGAAGAATGGTTCACAGGGACTGAAGGAAAGTGTGTGGAAGAGATTTTGTAAGTATCTGTGGGATATTTCCAAAAACAAAAGCGTATTGTAAGTGTGAGCAATCCAGAGATTCTGAGTTTGTGAGACAATGTGGCTGTGTGGTAAAGACCTTGAAAAGGATGCAGGAGAGAAAACTGCAGATGGGAAATATGTATGAACTTGCAAAAATAAATTATCAAAGAGATCCCTACATGACAAGTGGACAGTATGTAGTAGCCAATAAACGCTTGATGTATGTGTGATGCTGATGCTCTAAATGTGTAAACAATGAGCTTTGTGAACAAAAAATTGGCATTAGCCTGAGATCATATGGGTCACAGTGCTGTGTCCGATTTCCTGCTAATTCTGCAAGTATCCTTTTCTGTTCCTCAAAATCCCATATCAGTGAGGACTTCTGATGTCTACAGGATACAAAATTGCTCTCTGAGTGCCTTACTTGATAAGGAGCATTCCCCTCACCTGCCATGCCATTATTTTTGCTGAAGGGTTGTAGCAACAAAGTTCACAGCGGATGCTTCTGCGGTTTTGTGCTATTTGGTTAACTTCATAACACTAAGATGTTTAATATTGCACCAGCTTTCTTCTTTCCTACTTTGTCCCTACTGTCTTGCCTTGTTTTTATTTTGTAAGCTCTTTGTAAGACCTAAGGCAGTAGACTAATGAAGACTGTTGAAGACAAAGTAAAGTACCTGATACCACCCAGATGTTTCTGGTAACTGACTTCTGCGTGGACATGACACAAATTCCAGCCTATTTGAAAAGAGCTTAGGGCTGAAGAATTTTTGGCCTGCTTGTAGCTTTTTGTATGCATTTCATGCAAACAACTCAATGTGGCAGTCACGTACAGCCTCCCTCCACCTCCTCCCCCCCTGTTCATGCAGGAGAAATAATTCTCACTCTGTGGCTGCAGAAGATAACGAGAAAATCCCTGCATGAACCAGGCACCCCTTCACCAATTCAAGCTCAGCTGTGCTGATGAGCAGTGACATTGTGCTACAGGATGGTCTCACATATGACCTGGAACACCTCCTGCTATATGGACCACAGCTCCATAGAGTAATTTTGTAAAGATGCTTGCAGGGAAGGATCGTTAGTGCTCTGACAGTTGTAATCTCTGCTCAAGTGGAGACATCAGCAATGTTTGTTTTGTTTTTCATACTGGAGCCTGGAAGAAACAAGCTGTTTTCTGATTATAGGGGTCTGAGCTACATACATATTGTTCTCAGTTACAGGTGTGTTTGATTACTAACATTTTGGAAATCACCAGCTCTTCTTCTGGCAAAATTGATTCTTTCCTGCAATCTCACAGCATGAGCACTGTTATTACCTGAAAATGAGTTTTTCAGGTTTGTGTTTTATACCACTGTTCTCTTCTTCCATTAATTTAGTTTTCACCTGCATTTTTCATACATGCAGATAGAGTATGTGCTGGAAAGCACCAACCAGGGCATCATTCTGTTGCTTTCAGTGTTAACATGTTCCTGTTGATAGTAGCTGCTGTGACAGGCAGGAGCTCTGACTCTGGAACAGGTTCCCACTGAGTGAGTGACTCCACAAATGCAGGAAGTGATGAGCTGCACCACTGGAGTTTACAGCTGAGGGGTATGTAATAGGTATATATCAAATACATGAGTACAAGAAAGTCTATGTAATACAGCAATGGAGGGAGTGTAAATAAAGCAACCTTAGTGAACACAGAACGATAGAATGGCTTGGGTTGAACCTTTCCCTAGACCAGGTTGCTCAGAGCTCCATCCAACCTGGTCTGGAACAATTCCAGGGATGGGACATCCACAGCTTCTCTGGGAAACTCTGTTTTGGTGCTCACTATAAACAATTTATTTCTAATATCTAATCCAAATCTACTCTTTCAGTTCAAAACCCTTTTCCCTTGTCCCATCACTGCATGTTCTTATAAGCAGTCTCTCATTGTAAATGCAACAGAGACTACAAGGGCTCAGCATCACTTCAAGCCTGCAAAGAGCGTCTGGAAAGGAAATGTGTGATGAGCTCTGCAATGCGCATCCCTCAACTTCTAAATGTCTCTTCAGTGAATAGAACTTGGCAAAGAGGAGCCAAACAGCCAGACAAAGAATTGTCACTGGCATTTTGGGAAAACCTAATTACCTAGTAATGTGGGAACAAAACATGGCTTGGGCATGCTGAATTACATGGCTGGTTGTTCAGGTGGAAGGTAGAGTATAAGCCAAAAACATATCCTGGTGGTTATGCAATTCAACCTTCAAATAGTCCTAGCTATTGGTTCTGCAATGAGTAGTTCTGATCTGGCAGAGAAATCAAACCCCTCATCTCCGTAGTATGAGCTTCCCAAACTGATGCTTGCTGCTCAGGCAAGCCATTCCCAGACACTCGTATGTGTCAGCTAGGCCACAAGCCAGAGATGAACCCATCACCAAGTGTGGAGTTGAGACAGAACTTTGTTTTTCCTTATTGAGATCAGCCTCAAAACGATGGAGGAGAAAATACAAGAATGTGTGGATGGTTAAGAGGCAACACTGCGAAAGAGAAGCTGGAATGCTGGAGTCTACAGGATTGTCTGAAGAAAAGAAAAGTAAGGGGGATGAGAAACCTCTAGCAGCAGATGCAGCTGTTGTTGTTGGCTGGACTTCGCGACAGCAGATGCAGCTAGACAGGCATAGAATAAACTATTAACTGGAGGAAATTTCTATCCATGAATGTTGGCTGCTGCATCTTCTGAGTCAGGCTGGGTTTCTGAGAGGACACAGTGACATGAATGGCTTCTTGAGGAAAGACAATACTTTGTGCTGTATGCAGGATCTGAGTGTATATGGTGTGAATAACAGATTTCCACAAGAGGAATCACTCTGAATAAAGACTCACCATCTCTTTCATCAGACAATTATTTATTCATTTTCAAGAAAACAGGATGGGGCAAGAGAGTGAAAGACTAGCAGCAGATACTGTATTCAAGGGCAGAATTAGAATTTTAATCTGTGTCTGCAGCTCAGGAGGCAAAATTCTCAATATAAATGCTAAGTATTGCATGATCTTATTATGATGGTTGCATGAATATGCATAGCTGCTGCTGGTGTTTGGATCCTGCCTTGTCAACCTTTGGATTTGACGCGGTCAGGGTGCGCAAGAAAGAGAAGTAAGGAAGCCAGCCAGCAACTCTATCTGAGGACATCTGCAAGAGAAGGAGCCAAGACTGGGATGGCTATAACAAGGGGTTAAAACAGAGGTAAAATCAAGTCTGGCTGAGATCTCACTGCAGGTGAGATTTCTCTCCTTCCCCATACTCTGGGAAACATGAACTTATGTTCATCCCTTTCCACTCCCCTCCCATGCAGTGGTAGCAACAAAGAGGACAAGCTTCTGGGGAATCCAGATACAGATCCCCCTAACAGGAGCAGTAGCTGGAGCTGCCTGGGCTGGGCTTTGCAGTCACTTGGAGGTGCCTGTACAACTCTGATGGGACTGCCTCTGGAAGGTGAAGAGCTGAGCAGACTTACATTGCTTCCAGTATTGCTCCTCTAACCTCCTGCTTTCCTCAACTTCCTTCCCAGAGGTTTCCTGTGGTTAATACAAAAATGTCTGCTGTGATCAGTCGATTTTCTGCTCTCATCCTGCTGCCTCTCCCGTAGGATCTTCCCAACGTCAGACCCTGGCTCTAGGCTGTTTGTAGAGTGTTAGTAGTACCACAGTGTGGCTCTGGATCGATCCCTGGCTGATGCCATCAGCAGTATGTGTGCTGGTAATGAAGCAAAACACTGCTCCATCCCATCTCTTACCATCTCAGGATCTTGTTAACTACTGCTGCTCAAGGAGCTCATTATGCAGTAAATTATTGATGAAAGAAGCTCTGTAAAACTTTGACACTGTTGTGCCTCATTCTGCTGAATGACTAACAGTACATGGAGCACTTGCAGAAAAAGCACCATGCCTCCCTGCTCCGATGAAATGGTGGGAGAAATAGACAAAAGCACTTTCCTTGGATGACTGCGAAAGTCCAGAAAATATTTTACTTCTCTGTAATCATATTTGCTTTTAATAGGACCTATATATATGTATTAAGGAGTGACTGTGCACTGGAACAGATTGCCCAGAGAGTTTATGGAGTCTCCCTCACTGGGGTTATTCAAGAACCATCTGGATGCAATCCTGTGCTGTGTGCCCTAGGATGGCCCGGCTTGAGCAGGGATGTTGGGCCAGATGACCCACTGCGGTCCCTTCCAATCTGGCCCATTCTGAGAGTCTGTGAGTGACAGTGAGCTCCCAGCAACTATCAGGAGAAGGCACTTAGCTTGCAGTAGGAGATAGCAGCGGATTAAATAGGGGATGTTCCTTTCAAAGAGTTGATTCCCCATTGTTTTATTTAGGGAGCATGCATAATGGCGTCTTGTTTGCATAAATACAGTAAATTGATTTCAGAAAATAATCTGAGAGGAAGTGTCTGCTAATTAGTCCAGGCCTGTCTCTACTACGAATGTCCACTCCAGGCATTCAGGCAATGGCAGCACAGCATCACTGTGAGTGTGACTGACAGCACCACGGTGACTTTTGTCTGTAACACTTGTTCTCTTCTGTTACTTTGCAACTTTGAGCAACAAATGACTCTTTAAGAATTTCAGAGGCTGAATTCTGTATGTCAGGTATGGGTTTGATGGCAAAATTGTTATCTCTAAGACCATGGGAAAAAAAGCTTAGAGTGGGCCAAGAGCAATGTTCCCAGTGATTTGATCCATTGAGGCCATTGGGACAGAGTAAAGAGGCTGTAAGACATGCAACCCTTCAGCCAGAGAGATCTCTTTACCCACCACAAGGTTTAGGTGGAGGGAGGCAAGGCCCTCCAGTACAGAGCAGTTGCCCAGCCTGTGGTTGCTGGCAGCATGTGCACTTTTCTGGAAGTATGTTTACTCTCCTTCAGTCCAGTTTCCTGCTGCCTGGTTCTGAGGAAGGCAGCAGTTTAGGAAAAGGATGGGGAAAAGACCTGTGTTCTGAGATTAGTCTCCATCTGCTTTTGGGAGCCTTAAACAGAGAAGAAGACCCGAGATGTCAGAAGAGGGAAAGTTATTTTCTGCTGGAGAAGGAAACCTGACACCTGGCTAGAAAGGCAGCTGTAGGTTGGGCAGCCTACCCACAGGGGGCTGTGGCACTGTGAAAGAGCCAGCACTCTTCCTTTGCTCACCCTCCAAACTGTTATAATCAGACAGCTCACTACACCCTTTCTCCTGCTGCTATTCACAAGTTGGGAGGTTGAAGTTGTGCTGGGAAGTTCTCCAAATGGCCATGGATGGTGGGGAACAGGGTTAGTAGAGATCTCTGCCTGTGCTCCTAGCTGTGCTCCAGCTCAGGATGCGGGTCCAGCAAGGGTATTTTGGCAGTAATGAAAACATCAGGTTTCTAGTTTGGCAATTGCTTGTTGTGGAGTCAAGGATCCAGCTGCATGAGAAGGGAGGATCTGCAGATGAAGCACCCTGCCAGCAGTGCAAATCTTCCCAGCTGGCTGGATTCAAGTCCTGGGGATAGTGCTGTGACCCTTTAAATAATAAATAGACAGCTCTGGTTTGTAGATGACCTGATGCGATCACACCTTTCAAAACTGGTCCACAGAATCATGGCTCAGATGGCACCGATGGCCACAAGGCACAGTAAAGACAGGAGAAGACAAGAACTGTCTGAGGAGGTGACAGGGGATGCAGTACTCACCCAGTTTCTCCGCTTTGTTTATGGAAACTGCTCTTTGGGCTGGAGTCTGCAAGAGGCTGAGCCTCAGGAGGGAGAAGAGAGGAGAAATGAGGACCTGAACAGAGGAAAAGTGGAAAAGAGAGATCAGACAAAGAAGCAAGCCCAAGAAGCCAGGGAGGAGGAAGCGTCAGAGGTCAGGGAAGATATGCAAGAAGGAAGAAAATCAGCCCAAATCAGACAGCCAGCTCCAGAGATGGCAGGAGAGTGGAAAAGTGTGAACAAGTATCTAGATAACTAAGAAGTAGCCAAACACATTTTTGTTTTATTTAATAGTACCACTAGGCTGGCAAAAGCAAAAGGGATTGAAGCACAGTTGTTGTGATCTGCTGGAGTCAGGTGATAGGATCCTTCCAAAGGTCCTAAGCTAATGCAAAACTAGATTTTCTCAACTCCTGGAATAGTGAATTCATGGTGGATTTAAGAAAATTATTGTATTTCTAGAGAGAATTGTTCAGAATTGTATGCTCACATTAACATTGTATGCTCAGTAAATGAATGGTCCTTAAGCAAAACTTATTCTGAAAAATAATCTTTCTCAGAAATGTTTCTTCCACTCACAGGAGCTGGAAAAAAGGGCTATAAATCAATGCATATGGAGAAGTTTGAGTGGATAATAAAGAAGTGGGTGAGTGCACATAGAGCAATCCGTGACCCACAATTTTTAAAAGCCTGAAAAACAAGACCTGTTTCTGATAAATTGTAGTTCTGTTCTGCAGATATAATCCTCAAGACAGAAGATCCTTCAACAGCCTTAAGGCATTGTAGAGACTGAATTCCCTAGAATATTCTTAAACACAGAATATTAGAAATTTAAAAATATGTATGATGGAAAAGTCATGTTTTAAACACACAGCTTCTTCCCCACGTCCCCAGTGGTTACTTGTTTATGATTTTGGAACGTGTAAGAGTGAGCTATTTGACTTAATTAAAAACTGTAGGACTGTAGGGTAGCTCTGAAAACAGAACTAAACAATATTTGGGCCACATTCACATTTGCTCAGTCATGGCAGATGTAATATTTTTATGAAAAATAAACCATAATTGTATTAATCTGATCTATACTTGGGGGAAAAAACCAAAAACCAAAACCAAACCAAAACAAAAACAAAACAAAAAAAACATTATTCCTAAAATTCTGGTACTTGTCTGGAAACCAACACAGAAACAAAGACTGCAAAACCCTATTATTTCCAACTGAGTAAAAATGTATTATGAAAATGAAGTGTTCTCATTATTATTAGAATTAATACATTCTAATTAAATTAATAATAAATAATAATAAATTCTAATTGAATTAAATATTCAATTACTCTTCACATAACATGTTTGTCTCAAAGCTGTGTCATACACACTTTTCAGAGTCATAAGTCAGAAAACTTTTCAGGAAAAAGTCTGAACTGTAACAGGAAGAATTTAGTGGGTGGGTGTGCATAGGGGACAGCCTTGGGATCTTTTAATATGTTTTTTTGTCACTTGGAAGACAAGTCTTTCAGACAAAAACAGGAATAAGAACTGCAGCCTCAGAAGTTCATAAACAGGATTTTAGTCAAGGTTTATGGTGTATTAGAGAGGAAGTGTTAAATGAGATTCAAATTTTCACTTTAAAATTCTTCTGTAAAATGCAATTTTTCATTCTATTTTAGATGAGAGCTTCCTTGGAACAGGATCCAGGCTTCATTCTTCTTAGGTTTTGCACAAATTGAGCTAGATATTAAGAAAATTATCCTGATATCCTAATCCTACTTAAACTGACCCAAAGACAGGATCCACACTGCTGTCCCTGCTTCTCTCCCTGTGCAGCAATAAGCACATGCTGGACAGTTTCTCAAGAACCACATGAGCCTCATCATGGCCCTTGCAAATGCAGCCATGCATTGTGAAGACATGAGTCAAGGGTGAGCCCTCCCATCAGAAAAGGGGGTTGTGGAGTAACAGATTTGTCAGTGCCTAAGTGACAGCAGATCACTCATCCCAGGTGGGATCTCATGGCTCTTTATTGTCTATTATATTTGATAGGATGCTGTTTACGCTGCACTCAGTCTGGTGAGGGTCAGACATTATTCACCCTCAATCTCTGCCAGGTGTCTGAGGTGAGCCCTCAGAGGCACGAGAGAGCAGCCACACACACAGACCAGACCTGACAGCAGCACCTTGTCTTCTCATGCAGCATGCAGGTGGGAACATCCTCAGGTGCTTTTTAGGAGTCCATCAAGCAGAGCCTTAAGTGTGTGTTGAATTTCAGTGCTTCACAGTACAACAAATTTTTTTCTGGGAAGAGAGTGAATGTTCCTGCTCGGCCTATTGGATCCCTCTGGCCTTGACATCAGTTAGTCTCATGCGATGTGCTGTTGGATATATGATAAAGACATACTGCTAAATAGGTCACTTTGTCTCTCTTCATTATAATCTTAATTTTATCACTCTATCCACATTAGGTACTTGGGTGTTTATTAGGCTTGAAGACAGACATAAATGGCAATGTATGGGCATGCCCTGCGCTGGATGGTGAGTGAACATGAAATGTAGCTAAGGGCTTTTGAAGACCTGCCTCTGAAAAATTTGGCACTAAGAAATGTTCCATCCAAATGAGGAGTGACCTTGACTGGCAATGCTGTGCAGTTACCAGCCCAGCCAGTGTCCCCAACATTTCCTCATGTCTAGCCATTCCCTGCCTTACACTGGGGAGTGTGGAAAATATATTGCATCTCCCAGAGAAAGACATTTGGCCTTCTGCTGAAGGAGTATCGGGCCATTTGCCTGAGAAGAAAGCTGGGGGAGTTTAATCCTATTGCCTCTCAAGTGGCACAAAGCAGAGTCGAACCCAATGCAGAAAACTGTCCCTGTTAACTACTGTGTGGTGTACTAAACAGCCTGTTGTTGCAATAAAATATTTATAACTAATAATTTTGTTAAATGAAACATGCACTTTATGGCACCTTTTATGATTAACAGGCCATGTTCCAGTTAATTTTGCACATGATGTTTCACAGTTTACTACCAAGTACTATGAGGGTACATAAGTACCTACAAATAACTGTCCATATTAAGATGTAGTATTGCAAACAAAAGCAATTAAGCTCCAGGGAAGCTTAGTATTATTTGTTTGTAAACAAGTATAAAAGGGATACCTTTGCCAAACAAAAGATGGAGTTAGTGGGACGATAGAGCAGTAAACATTGAAATGCATGAACAGGTTATTGTGGATCTACAGTCATGGAGCAATGAGGATGTTTCAGCAGACGCTTTAAGTTTGCTGATGAATATTGTTTAAATATACTGTATAGTTAAGATGTACTTACTGAACTAGATGACCTGAATGCTGGCATCAACATTGAAATAACAGCTCATGATTTGAGCAAGGCATTCTCAGCGGACTATGGTCACATGAATATATTCAACATTTGCCATTAAGTTGGCTAATTTGCAGATTATAGACTAAAAGAAGACATTTGAGGGGTTTGTGCTGAAGTGAAACCTTGAACCTCTGTCATTCATCTTGTCCTCAGTAAGTCAGGGGTTGTGCATATAAGGGATGCTGTTTCGTTCTAATCCAACCAGCGAGCAGAGATGTTGGATTCTTAGTTCACTGACTTGATCACAGCAATGCGAAGTGCTAAGTCATCTCCTATTTTTTCCTGCTGTGCAAGCACAGCACAGGCACTGCCACCATTTGCCATGGCCATCTGGCAGGACAAACCTAGTCAGGATGAGATTTCTCACCATGCTTCATCTTGTAGTCAAAATCTAGGATAGGCTTAAAACAACTAAACCTCAACATTTTCATATCGCATATGTGGTCTGGGGAGGAAATTCCAATTGCTTATTGGAGTACCCTATCAGGAAGAATTATCCCTTGGTTAGAGCCAACAAAATGGGTGTCTTGTTCCTGTTATCTCTGCCTGGCAGAACAAGCTAGGGTGTACAGGGCTCAGTCTGAGCAAGGGGGGAGGAAGCCTGGTCTGGTGCACCTGAGCGAGCTTTCCTCCATCAGTGCTTCCTGGCACAAACCCCAGTGTCCCCTGGGGAGGGACCGGGTGGGAAAATCCCCTTTGATGCATGCAGATGCTCTTTGTCTCTGTCAGGCAGTTGCTTGCCAGCCTGGCCAGTCCATGCAGTCCTCACCACATGGGGACAAGGTATCTCACACCAGGGAGGCACCACTGCCGTGTGAGTCAAGCCAGGGAAGAGCTGGGGGCTCTGCATGATCACTGCCAGAGATGTGCCATAGTCTTGGGCTCCAGCACTGCAGGACTAGGCCTTCCTATGAATTAATCTGAAAACCGGCATTTTCTGTTTTACTCTGGATGCAAAAGGCTTGAGCTGGCTTTGCTGGTTATTTGGAAACTGGTAATTCTTAGGTATTTGTTACTTTTATTGGTCCTCTGGGTTCAGTTTTTGCAAATTGCTGAGCAGCTTTGCCAAGCTGATGTGCGCCTGGCTTAATTGCTGGTCCTTTGGTAACCAACATCTACTGCATGAATTAGCCATCTGTGAAACGCTGGGTCAGTCTGTTTGTGCCAAATCCCCACATCCGTGTGTGAGATCAGGGTCTGAGGCAGCAAAACAAATCTACATATACAATTTTCTTGCAAAACACTTCCTGGCTGTTTCTTTCTTTAAAGTCTGTGGCAGTATTTGGCTTGTGTTCTCTGCAGGGGTCAGTATTTGTGCTTCAAATACAATGCGAGGCCAGGTGAAAAAGTAAGGCCTTTAACAATGTTCAGTTTGAATGTTGACAAAATGATTGTGAATTTTCAGTGCATTTAACTTTCTTCTCTTTGTCCTATCTTACCTCGATCTGTCAGCAGAGTGACTGATGTTCCCTAGACAGCCTTGCTCTGGGTTAGGCATATCCCAGTTGCTTTGTTTTGCTGCTGTTAGACCAGTTTCTTTGCATTTGCCCTAAAACTAGAGGCTGAAGATCTGAAGAGGCATTCAACCTTATGAAAAATTCCTGTCTTTCTCTTTCATGCTGAAGCCAGCAGATGGTGCTTACTGCCTTTGCAGACTTCTTGGAGAAAGCCTATGTTATCTGGCAGTTAGTTTGTGGTATTTACCAGGGAACAGCTATAAGGCTCACAGCTGCTTGTCACTTTTCGGAGAGCTGAAGGATTGGGCTCTGAAAGCAAAACACATCCCACAATATTGAGAGCTTTAGGATTTCAAACCCCTACGAGTCTGGATGTTTTCATGAACTGTTTTCTCAAAATTTTGCTTTGCTACTATCACAATAACTGGGGATGTTTCTGTTGGGTTTTGTTTTCTTAAAAATTGGAAGGTAGGAGGAAGAGAGCAGGTTGTACCATCTCCTTGGATGGGTTTTGAAGTGAAGCCTGCAGAAGTAGGCTGTAAGAGGCAGGTTATGCCTCTGATAGGGGTTGCTGAGGCCCAGGGGAGATGATTCAAGCTGGGATGATTTGCAGGGAATACTGAGCAGTGTGTGCTCCCAGGAGGGATGCTCTGAGACCTCTCCAGCCTGAAGAAAAAGGGTGATAAGCTCTGAGAAAAGCATCTTCCCAATCCATTCCTAGCACTGTTAAAGAGGCACTAGCCATCCTCACTGATGAGTGCAGAAAGTCGTTGGGTTCCCATGTTTGCTTTGGGAGACCTTTACACCCTGAATGTTTCCCCAGAACAACTGCAGCTGTTCTTTCTTCCAGCGTGACTTACATCTGCTGGAAGGTGCACAGAGGTTGAGTTACCTGAATTAAAAAGAAATAAAAGTAATAAATAACTCAGACATACCATTTGGTGATGGAGTGTATGAGCAGCAGAGTGCTGAGGATAAAAGGTTCAGCCACATGTTTACACCCATTGCTGTGCAAAGAGCTTAACATATTCTTTTCTATTTCTCTATGTACTTCCTTTCTACAGACAAAATCAGAAGAGAAATTTGCCCAGCAGACTGCACCTTCCTGTAAGCATTCAATATTAATCTCTTCCTTTTTGTAGCCTAATCATTTTGTCTCCATTAAAGCAGCAATTTCTACCTCCAGCCATAAAAGTCAACTGCATTAATAATAGGTAACAATGTAGCTTATCTTTAAAACCAGTAGGAATTTCATTCAAGATAATAGGTGTCCAACAAACCCCCCCTTCTTCCAGCCCCAGCACAGTCAGTGCTGTCAGTACTACCTGCATTCCTAGGAGCAGCCTCAGGTTTAAACTTTTCCTTTGATGATGGAAGTAGTATTCCCTTTTGGAATTTTTTTTTTCTTTATGGCTTACCTGTTGTACAAGCACAGCTAGGGTTTCTACATGGGAGGGCAATTTCTAAACCCATATGGCTAGTTTGAAAAGGCAGCAGCCTGGCAGCTGGGCTGGACTAATTTCCTGGCTGCTCTTACCAGTTTCAGCAGCTAACCCAGGGGAACAAGAGCTGCATTGGAGTTGTGCTGTTCAGTGCTCTACTCCTGCAGTCCAGACCTGCGTCCTCAGGTTTTCTCCAAATGGCATAATTTACGCCTATCGGCATGTTTACACTGGAAACTTGGTGAAATTACAGAGATATTGGTGTTTTCCAGAGACCATCAGCTAGTTCTTTTTACCTCACTGTAAATAATGCAAGATAAAAATCCCTGATGATTAATAGCTGTGTGATTTAATCTTATGTGGGTAGTGTGAATCAAAGATTCTTTAAATAATACAGGAGAAGAGTGTGCCTAGATTTGGGCAGAGGAACCAGGAAGGGTCTGGCTCACTGTGAATCCTTACTGAGGAACAGGTGTATTTCAAATACCCGGAGTTGATATCCATGACATTAACACTTTGCATTAATCAAGATAATAAGATAGAAGTAAACATATGGCATAACTTTTTAGTTTTCAACTGCATTCAGGAGTGCTGAGTACCTGCTCTTTAATCTAACATTCTGTCACTGTCTTAAAAAACGGATACTGGAAACAAATGATAAGTGATTATTGAGGTATTATCAAGCTGGTCAATTTTGGTGTCTGTCATGTGCAGGCTGACCAGCTTTGGCCCTTAAGTAACCAATCTACAAGAAAAAGACTTGCATATTCAGTTTTCTTTCTTTCCTATTTCTGGAACAATGTCTTGTTAGTGAAGGCAAAAGGTGCTCAGCAACTCCATGGCTCCATTTCAGCAAAGCACAGGCAGCTGCCAAACACTGAGATCAATGGGAGATATGTAAATATGCTTCCTTACTGAAGACATAGGAAGGTCTCTCAAAACTGCTTTGCCCCCAGAGAAGTCAACTGCAGAACTCCTATCGATTTAAATGAGAAATAACCCCACTATTTCAATGGTAAGTAAATCAATTTATTTCACAAACGTGAAACACTGAGTACCTCTAGCACTGAGGTGAACACTGTGCTGCATTTCTATGGTGTGCTTTATCACCCAGCCCAGATCTTCCCCCACTTAGGCTGTCTTCATCTGCCCACAGGAACAGAGTGAGAGGAGTCACGTCTCCTCCAGGTCACCTTGGGTTTCCATAGTGACTATTTGAATGTGATTGTCTTATCAATCAGAACCTCCTTCACTCTCATAAGCATCTATAAAATCTCTTCTGGTTTCTATAGCAACCATCTTTAAACCCGTGTATTTATTTTCTCTAGGCTTAATTGAATTGTTGAAAATAGTGCAAATTAACTGTCAGTGCAATATTTGTTATGTTTTTCCCTTTAACTATCCGTTACCATTATCAACATCAGAACAACAACAGTTATGATGAAGCTACTGTCCTTTTGTTCCAGTTACTTAGAAACCCTCTTTCTTGCCTAATGACAAGTGCAACGCCTCTTAAAAATCATTGTTTTCATAAGGACATTGAAAACTCAAAACCTCTAGAGCTCATTCTTCCCCTTCCCACTTCAGGCCCCTATGTCCTTCCATCCCCAGACACTTAGCAGGAAAAATGGTACTCTTTTGATACCCCAAATCACTTCTTGTAATAATATACCCACATAAGATTAACACCTTCCCTCCCATGACCTCAAAGCAAAGTACAGTACTTAATAGAAGATCATAAGTTGCTCAAATACTATTATCGGTGTAGTATAAACATTGTGCACAAGGTTAAAGGCCCATCTACACTGCAAACCCAGTAAATGTCAAGAAGACTATGGGGGTTTTCCAACAAAGATGCAGTAACTGCAGACAAGGTTAACACCACATTGTCTATTGTTTCCTTTCACCAGACAGAAGGCAGACATGAGATTGTCTATCGAGCTGGCACAATCACAGCTGCACCTCTACTCCATGATCTGACTATAGAAACACATTGTTTAACTTGACAGGCAGAAAAATGCCATATAGCCACTTGCTCTGTCCCCTCCCCACCTTCCTAGTGAGATAGGAGTGAGAAATGGAGGGGAAAAAAGTAAACCTTGTGGGTTGAGATAAAGACAGTCTAATGGAACAAAAAAGGAAGGTCTAACAATAATAATAATAATATACAAAAGAAGGGATGCACAGTAGAATTGCTCACCACCCACAAGAACATGCCTGATTCAAGGTTATAAAGTTATGAATAGACAATTTTTCTGCTCAGAAACTCTGTGGCAGCATTTTCTGGGATCCTCTTGGTAGCAAGTTGCAGACATACCAGATTTACCTCTGTGCAATTTCTAGATTATGTGGAAAGGCAGAATGGCAAGAGAGGTCCTCAACTCCATCTGTAGTGGTGGTTTCTAGTTTTTCTGGGTTTTTCTTACTCCTTCTTTCGCTGTAGTAGGAAAACAATCTTGGTGTTGGAACAAGTTGAGAGAATAGTTCACTTTTCTCTTAATTTCTAACTTTTCTCAAAATATGTGGTCCCTACAATGTTTCCATCTGCTCCCCCCTGCTCAGGGACGCCAGGGTGTTGGAACAATACAAGTTTTATGCCTGTGTGATGGGATGAGCAGCATGTGCAGAAACACTAGCAAAACTGCAGTCAGTCCACCTTGCTTATTAGGAGAAGGGTTACTAACAAACTTCAGCAAGTTTAAGGAAAGGTGAAAAAAGAGCCAGGAGTCTGTGGTTGTGGTAACATACCAGTAAAGAGCAAAAGAGTTTTGTTTACTTGATGGGAAATTCAGTACCTGAAATCTTATGGATATGAGAGGAGGAATACATCGAAATGATAAAAAGGAGAGGAGTTATCTACTTCTAAAATTAAAAGAGTGGAACATGCAATGACTCAGGATCACAATGCTGAGTTCACCAAAGGTGATTGGTATTGTAGGGGCTTGAAACCCCCCCCACCCATCTGCCCAGCTGTGCTCAGGGAGTTTTCTGTGTTTTTTCAGGGTGTACCATTGATGGTCCTCACATTGAGCTATAGGTGAAGGAGAGGAAGGGGCAGAAGGAAGCCTTGAGGCTGACTATGAGAGCTGGATGTGACCAGACTGTATTCAGAACCCCCAATGAAGTAAAAACATTTTTGTTCAGTAAGAGGCATCACCTGCCTGTGACAGAAGGATAGGACCAGGCAATCCCCGACTTGCCTGGTCAGGAGACATGGCTTTCCAGCACAGAGTTGGGTGCAGAGCTAATGGTGTTCTGGCTGTCATAGCAGGAGGGAATCACTTGTGTCTTTGCCAGCCATGAGCTCAGGACCATGGCTCCGTTGGATTGCTTCAGATATGTCCAGACAGTCCAGAGCACAGCACTGAAGCTCATTGCTCTTAATACTGCAACACCTTTGCTCATACAAACTTCAGATTACAATCACTTCTACAATGAAATGCTTTGCAGAAACTCAAACACTTTTCAATAGGAACTTGCCTGGAGCTATTATTCAACCCTATTCAAACCTAGTATTTTAATTCCACAGTGGGCTTTTTCCCTCACAGATGTCCCCCAGATGCACAAGGCTTTCATCTCTGTGCAGCCATCCTGCAGCATCGCTGTTTGTGACCAAGGCTCTCGCAAATCTGGTTACAAATCTGTCAGGTACCAGCTAGAGAGATGCTAGGAGCCCAGATGACTTAGGGTCCGCAGGGGAGATGGCAGTAGGCAGAGACAGGGTACAAGGAGGACATGGAACAATACTATCAGGAAGAGTTGCTTTCTTCAGGCAAACACTTGCAGTACCTCTGCCTTCCTTCAATGAGGGGTTGCTACAGCTGGCTAAACCTTCCTGAGAAAGCTCTCACAACTTGATTCCCCAAAATACAAGTGCAAATAGATGCGGGCCCATTACATTTGACTTGGCGTAATAAGAAATTCACAGGTTCATAAAAGAACTGCTTAACATGAAGCTCTTGTCCAGATTTCAGCCTATGTGCAGGCATGCTCAGAAGCCGTACAGCACCAATCTTTTACCTTCACATATGCGAAGATGCTAAAATCATAGAATGATTACATAAAATATTTTATATGTCCACTGTTGAGGTCAGTAGAAGCTATTGATACAACACCCTTTCTATGCAGATTTCTTGAAATTATCTAGTATCTGAATGTGCGACTAATATAGGATCTGTGAAAAATAAACACATGCCCATTGCTGGTAATGGAACATTTACAAGTGAGAAGTCAAATACTCAGAAACTGGCAAATGCCAGAGTTGAAGCTGTCTCTGCAGGTGCATCTTGAAAATGCTGCAAAGAACAGAGATTTCTTGCTCCGCTTCCCACCTCCCTCCCTAGGCTGGCTGAGCTTTTCTTCCTTCTCTTTTCCCTGTGGATTTGGACTGCTGAGGACCAGAGTTGCTGTTTTTCATCCTGTGCAAGGACAACCAAGGGTGAGCTCTGTGCTCCTTTCTGTATATCCAGAACACAACCCATTTATGATACTGGGGATACATTTGCTCTTACCTAAAACTGGGGAAAGAAGCAGCTGTGGAGAAGGGGTGAGAGACGGTGTTTTGCACTGTGGCTTCCAAGCCAGTGGTTGGGTGGCTGCAAAACCTGTGAGAGCACACCTCAGTACGGACAGCAGGAGTGCCCTGTTGGGAGCAGATAAGGAGCATATTTCGTGCAAGGACTATAAGCCTCATTCCTCTTATCTGTGTTTTCAGAGCCACAGAAACACTGTGTCTTTCTTTCTCCCTTTTGTCTAATGTATCAGGAAACAGATGCAGAGCAGCTACACATGTTCCCATCTTCCCCGGGGCATGTACAGCATGTCCTGAGGCTGGTCCCTCCCTCCTTCCCTCCTTCCCTCGGGAGCATGGGGGATGCGGGCTGTGCATGTTTAACACCCCACTCTCTACACGGTATGTAGCTGCACATCCCAGTCATCTTTTCAGCAGCTGCCCCCAGGAACATGACTTTGCTATTTATGCTGCTCCCTCTCCTGCTCCCACTCTTATTACACTGTGTGGATCCAGAGCCTGTGGTGGGTTTTCCCTTGGGTAAATGACTCAGGTGGCAATAAAAAAAACAGCAGTTGCGCTGGATACTACCACAGAAATTTCCAGTAGATTAACCCTGGAAATCTACCAGTGAGGTATAGGGAGGGTTTGGCGTGCTGCTCACTGGGCTCTCGTGTCCCTGCAAGGTGGCTTTAGTTCCTTGCCCTGAGACCACTTGGCTTCCATCCTTGCTCTGAAACACCTGAGCAGCTCCCACAGAAATGGGAACAGCTTCTGTAGGAGGAACTGTAAAGTAATTACTGTTACATTGACTTAAAACGTGGCTAGCAACACCATCATCTCCATCCCTCATTTGAAGAGGGTGGGATATGCTCTGAGCATAGGCACTGGACAGATCCTGCAAATGATGTGGTGATTGCCCTCTCCTGTGACTCCCGCCACTGTGCAAGGTGGTGGAAGCCTGGACTGGGTAGCTACACACCCAGAAGTGGTTGCTTAAATGCAGCTTCTAGACAGAGTTCATCCAAAGGGACTTTAAGTATTAAAGCTCATCCAGGTTCCTCTGACCCCACTGCAGTATTGGTCAGGGACCAGACATCTCAGTAAAGGTGAGCTAAGGACATGACTTTTCCCTTATGTTCAACAGAAAAGAAAGCTGTGGCATAAAAGTGGGAACAAGGGGTGGAACTTTAAGCAGAACCTTTGAGCTACTTTTCAAAGTACAAAGATGGGAGGTTTTTATTATTTTATGTAAAGACCTCTGAAGTGTGAGATTTTGAAATAAGAAAGCAGTTGTTTGAGCTCACTGATGCTCATGGAGAGACAGCAGTCACCTGTTTGACTTTTGATAGCAGTGGAAGGAGCTACATTTCTTTTTATATTGGTTATATCTCTGTAGGCACTATTGCTGGTGCCTGCAGTGGAGAGGGCTGCATTTGAGTCATGTGCTAGGCTCGCTGTGGGAGGCAGAGATGGTTGCCTGAAGAAAGGAAGCTAGGGCAACAGGTGCTGTCTGAGTGCTCTGAAAAGGCCTAAGAGGTTTGCAAATTCCTGGAAAACTCAAAAACTTTTGAAGGACACAATAAGAGTAGATTGCCTTTTTTTAATTTCTTTTTTTTTTTGCTTGCAGAAGGAAATCGTGATGAGATCTGTGACTGCACCTATGCAGAGGCAAACGGGAGTAAGCAAATTTTTTCCCTGACATTGGGTAAGTCTTGTCCCAGGGGCAGATGCATCTGGTGGGAGTTCTACTGCAAGTAACTGTGCTTTTCTGTGGGAAGTTCCTCCCCTGAGACATTCCTGAGGGATTAGTCAGATTTGATTGCCTCTGAAAAATTGTGTACTACAGCTGGAACGAAAAGAGTGCAAATAAACTCAAGCAGAGCTTGGCTGGCTGAACAGGCTCAGGCTGTCCAGGGCCAGCTCTACCCACCTGCAGAGTGTGTGCAAGTCAGATGGAGTGCTCAAAATATAAGATACCCGTGCTGTTCAAGAGAAAACAAAACTGGGGCTTGACAATGGGAATGAGGAAGAGAAGTAAGTTTGCACCAAGGTGAGCAAGAGTGTTGATCTGATGGGTGTCAGGAAGGCTCTACAGAGGGATCTGGTCAGGTTGTATCGAAGGGCTGAGGTCAGTTGGGTGAGGTTTAATAAAACCAAGTGCTGGGTCTGGCACATGGGTCACAACAACCTATGCAGCTCTTGGGGAAAGAAGTTTGGGGAAAAGATACTAGAAAGCTATTCAGCAGAAAAGGACATGGGTGTGCTGGTTTAGAGCAGCTGAACACGAGCCAGCATGGGCCTAGGTGGCCAAGAAGGCCAGTGGCATCTAGCTTGTGCCAGAAATAGTGTGGCCAGCAGGACCAGGGCAGTGACCATCTCCCTGTACTTGGCATTGGTGAGGTGACACCTCAAATCCTGCATTCAGTTCTGGGCCCTTCCCTAAAAGATGGACAACTGAGGTGCTGGAGTGTGTCCAGAGAAGGCCAGTGGAGCTGGAGCACAAGTCTGATAAAGAGTGGCTGAGGGAGCTGTTTATCCCAGAGAAGAGGAGTCCCATGGTGAACACAGTGTTGCTGAGTTAACAGTTAGACACAGTGATCTAGGAGATCTTTTCCAACCTTAATATTGCTATGATTCTATGAGTTTGAGTGGAAAGTTTGAGCTACTTTTCAAGATCCAAACTTGCTTTGTCTTTTCTTTTGTTTTCCTTTAAAGACAGCTGAACTGGTGCTATTTGTAGTCTTGCATCGCATGCAAGTAAGAACCTTTTGCACTAAGCAGAGTACCAAGCACATTAAGAAAAGATTCTGTAGTTTCCAAGAGGAATAATAATTCCAGAGTAAAAAAACATGACTACTCTATCCCTTTGGAGACCAGTGGGTAAATTGGCTCATGTCTGAGTATTTGAACTAACAGCGTGCAAATACCACATCTCTTTCTAATTTTGGAAGAGTATGTTAATAAATCATATCATTCAGAGCTGTGTCCTGAACGTTATTCTGGATGTATTGTGGCTGTTGGGTGGTACAGAAGAATAAATGTGTGCTTTCTAAGTAGGAAAACTGCATCTGAAAGACATTATATGTTAGCGTAAAATTAAGTGAAATTGTTTTAATTGAAAATCCAAATCCTGTGGTTAGAGCTCAGTAAAAAATAAGATTAAGCAAAAACTGTTTGGCCACCACTAGAACCTGATGTTTGGCCTTGAAACCAAAACTGTGCCCAAGACATATAAATCCTCCAAGATGTTTCCACAAGGGAAGTGGTGTTACTCTGGCCATCTGCCTTCTCTGCTCCACTGAAAAACCACCCAGTTGCTTGTTTGTGTGCTGACTTCAGGAGCTGGAAGCAATTTTTGACTAACCAACCCAGAGGTCTGGGTGTGTCTATACATCTTTGTAGAAACACCATGAGGTTTTATTTTCCTCTGAATGCAGAATCTTGGACCATTCATTGGGAAAAGAGTTCTGTGAAAAGCTGCATTTGCCAGTGGTCAGAGAAGCATCCAGCTGCCTTTTGTTGGGTAGCCAAACTGTGAAGGCAACAGATTTAAGATGCAGAGAGGAAACATGTTTGTTACTTGTGCTGATCTGAAGGAGGGCCTGCTCTCTGCTACTGAGGTCCAGGATTCCTTTTACAGCTCCCAGGGAGACAGCTGCCATCAACTACAAAAGAGGTTTAGACCATTTTGTCACCTGTTGAAACCAAATGTATTTGCTTTAACAAATTTGTCCATATTGAAAATGGGAC
The DNA here is from genome assembly GCA_013399695.1 of Formicarius rufipectus. Classification (NCBI taxonomy): domain Eukaryota; kingdom Metazoa; phylum Chordata; class Aves; order Passeriformes; family Formicariidae; genus Formicarius; species Formicarius rufipectus. Next base: position 160,721 of record VXAU01005088.1, on the reverse strand, counting down.
AGAATTGGGGGATGGGGGAGGAGGAAATTCTTTTAATAAGCTGCTGACTACTCTGGGACACTCCTCTTGCTTGCTCTCTCTTAAAAGAAAAGGTAGTTTATTTTATTCAAATTGGGCGAGGTGGGGGGGGTGGTAAGTCAGAAACTTCTTTATAATCTGTGAAGTGAATTTCCCATTTTCTGGCCAGCTCCTTCTGCCAGTAAGGACCCCTTTGCCTGCACAGGGATGGCCTTCCTGTTCCCTGAGCAGGGACCATGTGTCTGGGGGCCAAGGAGGACAAACCTCTTCTGGTGGAGACCAAAACAGCCTCTGCCCTGCCAGTTTCTTTGGGCCAGAACTTGGCAGATAAGGTCCATTCATGCTCAGAAACCTTAGCCCTTTGGCAGAATGACATGATAAGGATTCACTTCGGGTCTGTATTTCAAGTGCGTTATTTAATGAGAGTGGTAAGTTACTGCATAGGGCAAGTCAGCATGGCACAACAGATAAAAACTTGGTCTTGATTTAAGTCAGGCAAATGAGATTTCTGTGTTAAGCTGTTAATTTAATCTCAGCATTACATGATCCTCAGTCACTGGTTTTCATAGGAGAAAAAGTCAGGCAGAAATAATAAGAACTTGGGAAAGGCCAGGCAGTTAAAATTGCAAGGTTGTAAACCGCAATGGCAGGTGGAAATCAGGTGCTGCAAGCTTGTGGCAAGGTCAAGCTTATGTGTATGGTCTGACCAAGCCAAATAACCTGCCAAAGAATGAAAGGGGAGGATGAACACTCTTTCTTCTGTGTTTTTTCTCTTCTTCCATCCAGCCCTGTGGCTACAAAGGCAATATCCTTTGTCACAGCTACTGTCCACAAACTCTTCTTGCCTCAGCTGGTCACAGAGGTAACACTATGGTTTGGATCATGACCTCCAGATGAACTACCACAAACTTCCCACTGACTGCACTGGTGGAAAAAGCAAGTACTGCTTGAGAAAACAATGAATACCACTCAGTTTTCAAAAATCTTTGCAAAAGAAACATCAGAAAATTATTTAAGATAAAATGGTTGGCTTTAACTTCTGTCACATAAGTATCTTATGGATTATAAACATAACTTGAAGTTTATTTCTACAGGAAATCAAAACTGGTTTTGTTCTGAAAAAGATAAAACAGGCTCTTCTAGAAGCCTGCTGAACTTTACAAAGGTTTTGCCTGAAAGCAAAATGTTTCCACCTTTCTTTGACCAGCTCTCCTGTAAGCTGTCAGTGGTCATTCCAACAGGAGCCTTATGCGGCTGTCAAGGGGAGCTCTAAAAATGCTTATTGGTGCATTACCACTGTTTCAGAAAAAGGTTTATTACTATAACTTCAACACAGCAGTGGGGACACCTTGCTGTGTCAACGTGATGTGTTTTATTCATTTAACATCTTTTGTTAAAGAAAAGCAATTCTGAATTCTGTAAGCTGAGTATTTATTTATATATTCATTTTCCACATTTAAGAAGGCTTGCATTGGACATACAGGGGGTTTTTTCTTCCTTTTGCTTTCTGAGCTGCAGTCACAAGCAGAACCTAAGTGATATTTCTACTGGTTTGCATGGCTGGCTTGGGGTCTAGAGCAGTGAATCTCATTTCCAGTGGGCCTAAAGTCAGGAGTTAACACCAGGATGTTACCTATATCCCAGCTGTGTGCTTTATGGGAATTTTTTTTTAATGATCTGTATAATGCTGTTTTTTGTGGTTTTTTTTTTTTTTTAATTACTATGCTTATGTGCTTTTTGAAATTAGTTGTTTGAATTAGTTGTTTCTCAATTTGCAGTAATAACTAATCTACCCTCTCTCATTGTTTTTAATCTATGAGCACGTAGACACTTGGATGATTTTTCAGCATCTTAAAACAAGTCCCTTAAATTGGTGACAGAACAACACACCTCTCCTGTGGGGTAGAATTTGCAGGACCTCTGGCGCTGGCATGACAGACTAATTCCTTCTGAGTGAGAGCCCTGATTTTTCCCTGGTAACAGGATTTTTAAACTATTTTAGTGTTGAGGGTTTCCTCATTAAATGTGAATATTTTATTGATCCCTTCCTTTTTTTTTTTTTTTAATACTGAAGTTTTGAAAAAGTATTAATTTGCTTAGACGACCAACACCCAGTGAGTGGTAAAACTGATAAAAGCAGTGTGCTATAGATCTCCAGGAAATAAACATCTTACAAGCATGATGATCAGTGGAGGAAGATTTGGAATTGCTACTTCTAACTCTAATTTCATCCCATGTGTTCCCCCTCCCAACAGACTCCTGTCCTGATGGTAGTGAGAAACGGTTTTGCCATCACCATTTGTTCTTCTGCAGGTTCCTTCTACCCCTGGACCCTGCTTGGCTTCACTCCTGTCAGCTTGCTGGCTGACAAATTGCTGCAGACATGAATCCATCTACTCCTTGGGTTTGTCACAGGCTTCCACACAACACAGTGTACACCCATTAAACAGCCCATGCTGTGGTGTCACAGAGTATAAATTACTGGTTAATCACACATCCAGCCTGGGTGTCCATCTCAGTCAGAGCTCAGCTCCCCCACGTGGCTGATGGCGATGGATGTGTGCATGGCAACAGCAACAACTATTAATGTCCTTTGGAAGTCCAGAGCTGGAGCCACCACAGTGTATGTGATGCTACTTGTCCCAGCCTAGATAAGCTGTTTGAGGGGTGGCATCTATGTGTGTGTGTGCGCATGTCTGAGCAAACATGATAAGAGAAAATAAGGATTTAAATGAGGAATGTCCTGCCCTATATAACAGTAAACCAAACCAAACAAAATCCTCTCTACTTTCCCATATTAATCTCTTTTCTCCTCTTTCTCATTCTCACAAATCTGTCCTCGGTATTTCAGTTTTCTGCTGTTTTCAGCATGGCAAAGTTTGCCCCTGTGTAGCATTTCAAGAAAAACAATTTAATGGCCCATTGGCTAAATGCTGACTAACCTACTTTGAATTCAGTGGGAGGTAAGGACTGAGAGAAATCTCAGCAAGGATTTTGGCATAGCATCCTGTGACACATCCTTGCAGTTTAGTGGGAGCTATTTACCCACGTGGGGCTGTTTCATGCTCTGCATGAAAACTGTTTTAACATTTTGTTGCACTGAAACAGCATTACTGAGGCACTTTCATTTGTCAAGCTTTGCAGTTGGCCCTGCACGAAGTGGGGCCTCTCTGCAATGTCATTCAGCAACACTTTCTTCTCTGTTGACTCCTCTCTGTGTATAACTGGCAATTGTATGGGATACTACAGATTTATTCTTTATTTTGCTGTATCACTAACAAGCGATCACACATGAACACAGTTATGTTGTAAGTGTGGTCTGCCACAGCTAAGTTTGGTCTGTGGAAATACCCACAAAGCACAGGGATCTACAGCCAGCAGCTTTTCAATGGCAACGTGATTAGGTTGCTTAATTACCATGCCCGCTGGCTGCAGGGGAAACCTCAGCCCTGATCTAACAGCAGGCAGTGCGAGTGAGTGATGCTGTCACAGCTCTCCTGGTCGGTGCCTGCTCCTCTTCATTCTGTTCTACCTCTGCTTTGATGGATCAGAGGTGACACGCAAAGGCAGAGTCCTGCTGTCCTCATCCAGAGATGGCACAGCTCATCCCTGGAGCCTGTCTGGAGAACACATGGGTAAGAAATGCTACCAGCCAAGCAAGCAGGTGGAGTAGAGCAGATGCACAGGGAAGGAATACCTGCAGGAATCCAGCGCAGCCTTTCCTAATCACACTGCTGCTGGATCTATGCATGGGTGAACAGCTATAGCTTAGATTCACGGACTTCGTGTTTAGACCTGTACTTTTCTATCTTGCCTCTTCTGCTTTAGTCTTCATCTGTATTTGAAACTACGGGGGCCTACATGTGAGAGGACAAGGTTTCCTCCTTCAACAGAGGATGCCTCTGAGCTTTTTAAATTTTTCTTACACAATTTACATTCTGAGGAGGAAGGACATGGTCAAAAAAATGTTTTACTTCCTTCAGCCAGAAGAACTACAGATCAGCTTATAAGACACTCCAAAATCTAAAAATGCAGATATTAAGAGTTTTTTTTATGCCTGTTAGGCTTTTTTTTTTATTTAGTCAAACAAAACCAAACAAAAACAAAAACACAAGTCCCAGAAAAAGTGGAAATTTTGTGCTTGAATCTTCTTTTCTTCTATGTAGTTCTGTCTCCTTCACTATTTTTGTAAGTCATCTGATAGCTCTCTGAATTAACATTCATTGAAATCAATACCAGTTGGGGGGAATTGATTAAGGTTCATTCACGGAATAAACAAACGTATCTATTTTTGAAATATTTTTCAAAGACCTGTGCTGTGACTTAATCAGACTGAGATACAAAACATAAATATACACATAGAACACAAACATTATCTGTAGCAGAGTAATAGACACCCTGGCAATCAGATGTTCAGCTGCAACACAAACTTAAAACCTCCACTCAAATTTAGTAACACCCATCAGTACAGTATTTTTGTTTTCAGAGTTAAACCGTAGCCCCAAAAACAAAGGGCCAGGAGCTAAACATCAGTCATAGAAATGCTTCACAAGCCCCTCCTTGTGTTACAGCTTGTTTAATACAGTGACATTTGTTTCTGTCGGAGCTTTCTGCTCCTCCTCTCCCTAGTAGTTAACTGAAGACCAGCTTTACCACTGGGATTATCCTGAACTTTGAGGCGAGTCCTCTGATTACTTCCCTCCCTGCTTCACTCTTGCCCCAGGACCTTTGAACAGGCTGAGTTGGGAGGTTTCTACCAGTGCATCCTGGAAACAGCTCCAGATTCCCTATGGAACATCCACAGACCCTCAGAGCCTGCCTATCCAGTTAGACAGGGGATTTTCTGTCCTGCAGAAGATCCCTCAAGCAAGACCAGGAACCCAAAAATAAGGGTTAGCCTGGGCCTGAGGCTCCTGCACAGGCAGTAGCTTTTCTTTGTGCAACAGACAAGGTCCCCAATGCTGCGCTCCAGCAAAACAAGTGATGGAAGTGAGATGGTGCACTGAGGGTAGGTCTTCACATTTCCAGAATGAAGTTCAGCATGAAGCGCGCTAGACTGCAATCTGATAAACAAGAAATTCATTATGTATGAAAAATATATTTGGTATTCTAGAGAGATTAGCTTATTTGGCTCCATCATGTCCATCACATACATCCATGAAAAAGTAAAACCAATTACAAAATGGGAGCAGTAAATTATGCAAGGAACCATTCAGTGGGGCAAAATACCTGATCAAATGTTGAAATGCATCATTTGGACTTCAGTAGTAGTCAGTTTATGTATCATTAGTTCATCAAAACATTCTAGATCAAAGCTGAATGAAAGAGGTTATACAGTAGATACATTTTAAGATTTTACCCTTTTTATTATTTTTTCCTTATTCTTTTGTGGTTCTAAGGTCTTTGTGGCTTAAAATACTCTAAAATTAAACTAATTTCTCAGACTGTGCATAATCTCACAATTCTTAATTCCACTAAAGCTTTTGGAAAAAAAAATGTAACTGGCAAAAGAAAATACAACAGTTCTGACGAGTCTCATCTATTTCATGTTAATTTGAGTCATCTAAGATTCAGAATTACAGAAAGATTGAATTTCAGGCAGTTTGATTTATGTTGTGATCTTAAAGTTTATAAGAGTGAGCTAACTGCTAAGTCAGTTATGTTGGGAAGATAAAGACAGTCAAGGAAAATTTATATATGTAAGTAAGGTTAATAATGACCCAAATAAGGCAATCTGATTAAGTCCTTTCTGAGTGTTTTCCAGTCACTTCACCTTTAATATTTTTAGTGGGAATTTGACTTTCTTGTATACTTCATGCAGACTTCTGAGTAAGAAATGCTTATAAACTAGACACTTTTCTACGCTATTTGAAAGGAGTCTCAAGAATCTCAGAACCAAGCTTGAAAAAAGCCACACCTCAAAAATTAAAACACTCTGAATACTAATGTAAATTCTAACTATTAGTAAAGCCATTATAGTAAAACAGTTGTAACGATGAGGATAAAAAGGTGAATTTCAAGAAGCACATTATATGTAAATGTAACAACACACCCCATCAAAAATCCTCTATGAAAAGAATTGCAAAAGCTTGCTTTAGAGGACACAAGTTTTTATTTTATTTTTCTTCCTCTTCCTAAAGAAGAGTCAAACCCTCGTGCAGTGAAACTAAATTGGCGAGTAATCTCTGCCTTGCAGTGTCAAGTGTTCTCCTCATATGTTACACCATGAGGGAAACTGCCACCCTGAACCTCTTCACCTTGCTCTGATGCAGAGATCAGAATGAAAAAGGCACACATGGTTTTTACATGTCTGGTGAAAGGTAAATTAGAAATCAAGGTCATTAAACTGAGGGGACAGGAGAGAAAGAAAAGTTGAATCACTCATTCTTCCTTTCATTCTCCCCCCCTTAAGGGTAAAGCCTAGGAACTGTAAAATTTTAAATAAGCCACTTAATCATAAGAGATTAATCACTTACCACACCACTAACTGCTATGAAATAGTTGATTTTGCAGAAATCTGAAAAACAAAAACACTCCAGATTTGTCTGTCCTCAGGGCCTTCTTTTTAAGCAGGTTCATTACAGGAAAGGTAGAGCAGCACCTTCTGTAGAGGTAACTGAATACATGGCAATCCATCAGGGCCAGGAAAGCTGCTTCTCATAAATTCAGGGCTAGTTATGACAAAATTCTGCTTCAAATGTCTCTAGAAAATTTTCCTTTGTTTAAGCTAAACTTCCTGCTGATTTTGCAATTTAAGTCCTTATTTTTTATGGTGCTAGAACCATAATTTTCATTTCAGCAATAATCTAAGGAAGCAGTAGTCTGTTAATATAACTCAACACCCTCAATGATACCACTCTACTCATTCCAACACAGAAGCAATCCTTCACACTGAAAACATGATTTTGAAGTTTTGCCTGACTTTTATCCCTTAGGTCTAAGAAAAGGGAATAATCAAAATATTGTTCCAACTGTTCACAGCTGCCTAATGGATCAGCAGAAGTGAAGAACAGGCAGCTCAAGGAAGCCAGTAACAGAAATCTGCATTTTGATAATTCAGTTGCTTATAGTCAATGCCAAAAAGTGGGTACTACTGAGATGCTGCACACACTGTAGTATTGCTCCTGCTCCAGCTGTGAGAAGACCTAGGGTGATGCTAAAAGCACCAACTAGAAGAAAAACACTTGTCCTGAGTAGGATTATCTGGCCCTGGAAAGCACCAGTCCTCTCACCTATTCTCCCTCTTCAATAGCTCCAGTTGGCACCAATTTCTCTTCTCTCCTTTTGGTTTTGTTATTCCAGACAAAATACTGCTGTGGGCACACTAAACTATGCTCCCACGCATCAGTAGAGGTAACGCCCTTGGAAATACACTTCCAAGGAAAATCCTTCCCTCAATATTTCACATGCCTCATTTTCAAGGGTAATCTCACTTCTAAAGCAGAGCATTCTCCCCTGCTCCAAGGACTAAAAATAATAATAAAATCTTCTATAGACTGGAGATTCCCTTGAGAAAAATTCTTAAGTTCTTAAAACCTTTACCAAGGTCTAATCAGAGCCACTTGCTGAGCAGAATGGACTGAAAAAAAAAATAAATCTTATTTTGCCAATTCAGTTCAGTCTAACAAAAGGCAGTAGTGCCTGGCCGAAGTAAGTATTCAACTAGATTTCAACCTTTTAGTCTGAACTGCATAGTCCTGACGGCTCAGTTCAAACTGCTCAGTTTCTGAGCTATAGAGTTCTGTGTTACAAAATCTGTCCTATGACTTAACATCTGTGTTCCAGGTTCTTTCAGGTGTGTACAGCCCTTGGGACAGAGACTCACTGCACAACTGATCCATAGTGTGAGAATTTTAAGCCTTCTTATGACTCTTTCACAGAACACAAAGCAATGGCCTGTCAAACCATGACAAGGACAACACTTACAGAAGAAGTACTGAAAACAAACTCAAAAGGACAGGAGGTATCGGTAAAATGAACTTTATTTCAAAGCTCATTAAAAAGCTTCACAATAACACTAACAGAATTAGCATTTCCTTCATTTTATGTACTCCACATGAAAAAATGTATTGTTTAGCAAGAGATGAAACGTAAGCGTTTCTGCATGCTACTAACACATTTCACCATCTTATTACCTGATAAGTACTTTGGACTGCAACAATCAAAACCTTACAACAGAAGGATTTCTTCTGGAAGTCCTTATGAATGGGACAGACACTGGCTTTTTCTGACATACCCGATTAGATGTCTAGACAAAAGAAAACTACCTTGGCATCTACAAATGCCTAGGAGTGTTTTGATTACAACCTTTTGAAGGAGCAGTACGTTTCAGAGCAAGAGCTTCTTTTCATCCTTAGCGATGCAAATGGTTAAATACTGCACAGAAGCTTAGTATGAACTCACAATTCCACAGGAATCTGAAAGTTACCAAGGCAATTTTCCTTTTAGGATAGTCATGACCAACACTATTACTATTCTTCCTCCCCTAACACAACATATCCCAGACAAGTCTTAAGAAAAAAATATAAATAGTTTCCAAAACAATGCATTCCCACCCCCATCACATAGGACAGCCAAAACGTTTTCTGTCATGGGATGAAATAAGTTGCTGCAAGTGTAGTGGGGTTTAGTCCAAGTCCATGTTAATGGTGTTTTGATCACTTGGATGACATTCACCATTTTGCTGAGGCATTTCAGAATTTTTGTCATCATCTCCCATGTCTTCAGTTTTATAATCACTCCGTTCATTTAATGGGTTTTCCTCCTTTGGAGAGTCAACTTTTGGTTTTGGTTGTGTCACAACAGGCTCACAGACATTGTTTAGCTCCTAAAAGAAATGGAAAAAGTGTGGTCAGAATACATATTAAGAAGCCACCAGCTACACTGATGTGAAAAGTCCTGTGCCCAAAAGACTGTTTCAAACTTGCTTCTGTGTTTGCTTCCCCTGAGTCCAAACTGTCAAGTACTTACAGTACCCTAAAATAAATCAACTGGTACACTTTCAGATGTTCTGTGGGCAAAATTCAGCTTCATATTTTCGATTTCACATGGGTTTTGTTTCAATTCTGTTTTTGTCTACCAGTAAAACACTGAAAAACAACATGAGTTTTTATGGTGACTGAGAAACAAAATATCAATTAACTCCACAAAACTGTATACAAGAGCTCCTCTGCTTTCTACTGAATCTCATTTTCTCCATACTTTCTACCTTCTAAGAACAACAGTAGAGCAGTAAGATGAAACTAGGGGGGACAAAGGGGACAGATACCAGTCTAGCTTTAGCACCAACCTCTAAAGATAGTTTCTTACAGTACTTACCTGCAGCTTTGCCTTAATTTCACTTGAATGCACAGCTGGATCCTGATCTAAGCTCTTCTTAGCCTGTGCACTCACAGCATTATTCATCCACTCTACCACTTCACTAACACATTTCTCTACTTTCATCATTTCCATTTCATCAATATGGATGTATTTCTCATCCTGCACAAAATACAAACATTTTATATCAGTAACACCAAGTTTACTGTCACCAAGTTATGCCAACAAGGCTATCAGTTATTTACAGCTTATAAATCTTTACTGATGGTCAAAGTAACTAGATGTTAGCCATAACAAATTAGTTACAAGCAAGAGACAACAAGAAATACACATGTCAAAATAAAGCTTCTTTTGCCCAACAAACAAGAATTCCAGTTCACAGAGGATTTAGAAGTTTCACAAACAGGTCATGCAACAAGATTTAACATTCTTAGCAAGGCTGAGAAAAAAAAAAAATCCCTTCCTCTCCTGGAAGGGCCATCTGGGCCCAAGGTAGTTTAGACAGTGTGATTCTCATGTAGGCAGAAAGGATTTGAGTTTAACTTCAGCATTCCCTACAATGCCACAGTTACACAATTAATTGACATCAGGAGAAGGATCTACCCAGCAACACAATCTATGAATCCGTATTTAGAATTCTTAAAGCCAAATTTCAAATACACTCTTTTTAATGATGCTAGTTATTTAAAAACTGTGCTACACTACTGATTATTTCAATTAATGACCATTTTGTAATCTCTAGCTGTGATGACAATTGTTTCTGATGCAAGTCTCAAATTCAATTAGTTTGAGTGTTGTGAGATGCCTTATTAAAATTCTTTAGGTTGAAACCCAAGGAGCAAGTTTTCAGACAGGAATGCTTATTAAGGAAGTAATTTACAGATATCAATTAAAAAAAATCCAAAGAAAAAAACAGACCCCAAACATCAACAAAATTGGATTTTTTTACTTTACCCACTAGTAGTTTTTACACTAATGCTTCTCATCATACAAAATTCTCATTCCTGAAAGAACTAGAAGAGGAGCACATTTCTAAAACGAGTCAGATTCGCTTTTAAAAGGTCAAGAATGAGACAAGAAGTCTAACCCTTGCTCTTTAAAGTTTTCTCTTTAGTCTGAAAACATCCAGAAGTATCAAGCAACTGAAAATGACACACTGAGATTTTTTGGGTACTGGGAAGCATTTACAATGTTAAATGTGTGACCTATATAACAGCAGTTTGCAGCTTATCTGAGAATGAATTTGAAGCTTTTCCAGCCAGTGAGACTCACTGAAACACTCTGGTTAAAAAAAAAAAAAAAAAAAAAAAAANATGTAAAAAAAAAAAAAAAAAAAAAAAAAGAGTACTTCAAGGCCACTTACTTTATTCCTGAATTCCCCAGCTATTGTAGCATAATACTGGAGCCTGTGTCCCAATTCATCTAATAGCTTCGGTCGTTCCTCTGCTTCTTGATAGCGCATTTCAATTGGAGTACCTAATTTCTAGATAAAGCAGTTCTTAAGTTTTTATGTGATTCATTAGCACTCATTAATGTTGCTTTGTGCAGTATTTTGGGAATTTCGCATTTTGGGGATATATACAGACCTACCTTTAAATCCTCTAATTTTTCTATGTACACTTGCTTTGCTTCGTCCTCACCCTCTTCATACAGCCAGCCTTCTGTCTCTGTTAGGAGTGCAGAGAATCCCTGCAGATCCTNGTCTGAAAACATCCAGAAGTATCAAGCAACTGAAAATGACACACTGAGATTTTTTGGGTACTGGGAAGCATTTACAATGTTAAATGTGTGACCTATATAACAGCAGTTTGCAGCTTATCTGAGAATGAATTTGAAGCTTTTCCAGCCAGTGAGACTCACTGAAACACTCTGGTTAAAAAAAAAAAAAAAAAAAAAAAAAAAAAAAAAAAAAAAAAAAAAAAAAAAAAGCCACTTTTTTTTTATCT
>VXAU01005088.1:129277-149336 GCA_013399695.1 Formicarius rufipectus | reverse complement strand
GGAGTACCTAATTTCTAGATAAAGCAGTTCTTAAGTTTTTATGTGATTCATTAGCACTCATTAATGTTGCTTTGTGCAGTATTTTGGGAATTTCGCATTTTGGGGATATATACAGACCTACCTTTAAATCCTCTAATTTTTCTATGTACACTTGCTTTGCTTCGTCCTCACCCTCTTCATACAGCCAGCCTTCTGTCTCTGTTAGGAGTGCAGAGAATCCCTGCAGATCCTATGTGTCAATAGAATTTAACATATCAAACATCAAAATACACACCAAACCACAGTTGGACTTGCAGTAACAAGACACTGGCAAATATATACATTAATTCTTAGCCTACGATATAAAAATTTATATATAAAGAAAATACACGTTTCTGATGCATCTTTTGCCTAATTAAGTCACTTAAGCCACACCAGCTTCTTAACTGAGAAACACACACAACCTACAACACAGGTAGCATTTATAGCCCTTTGCCCTTGATTAGGCCAATGCTTGGGGTGTGGCTCTAATTCACAGTTTTGGTTATGCATACAGCAACACAGCTTCCCCTTTAAGTCACCAGCTTTGTTTGGAAATAAAACATTACTCTTTGTGGCAAAATTTATTTTCAGGGATAGGCATTTGCTAAGCCTATATCGAATTCTGTATCAGTTGCTGCCATCATTCAAACAAGTTGTGGTTTTGCAGCTATTTTCAGGGTGACTTTGAGAAAGCTTGACCAAGAGATACAAAACCGGTATTGGTATTACTGTATTTTCAAAGAGGTTCCTGAAACCATAACCTACCTTTTCACAAACAAACTTTTCATATGGTCCAGACAACTTGTCCCTGAACTCATATACATATTCCTCCACTGCATTCTTTGCATCATTTCTTTCTTTCTCCAATTTATCTTGCATAATCATCTTTCCCTGTATAACCACAGAAAATATTTTAATTAAAAAATACCAATGTTCAAACAGCACTCTACAAAGCACAATTCCACTAAAATCTCCCAGAGGCTTTGGCTCACCTAACTGTTGGAATACTCCCTGCTACACAGTAGACTTATCTGAAGAAATGAGTTGCATATTCCCTTGATTACAACAGCTTATATCAATCTGTGATGTCATTCATGAATCACTGCTCTGATACTAATTGTTATAAACAACACTTCAATCTTTCTGATAAAGATTTTTCAATTGTGTTACAAGTCAGATTGTGTATTAGCTCACTGTAAACTGAATTCACACTCCAGGGTTACAGTAGAAGAACAGAGGCTGCCTTAAAAAGCAGGTGAATGATTAGTAACTGCACACAGGAAAGCAATCCAAACCACACACTAACTCACCTCTGTTTCAATATACATATTGAGGAGATCTTTTCCTAACTGCCAAACCAAGTTCGCTTCAATGGGTAGTTCCACATTCTTCACTTTTATCTTGGGTTTTTTGGCTTCTGGGGGGTGATCACCTTTCTTCTCATTTGTCTGAGTTAGAAAGAAGAAAAATAAGATAATTTTCCTGTCTTCCTTCTGAAGTAGCACTATGAGGAAACAAACATTCAGAGGTTTTTCTGTGCTCTTCCAGAATCTTCAAAATATACTCTTGAGCCACTTTGCTTTTGGGGATTCTACCTCCTATGCTACTCTCCCTACTGTCTGTTTCACAAGTACTGAGCTACAGGAAGGATGTTTCTCAGATATATCACGTGTTCACCGGTTTTATAGAAGTGTCCATCTGTAGCTTAGCACTTTACTGATGACGCTGATAGTGGTTAAGATTTTAACCCAAAGTGTTTCTCATCTTGTACAGATGAAAAACCACAGACCATCAGCAATAACAGGCAGGCATATATTTTTCACATAGATTATTTGCTTTTAGGTTTCTGAATTCCTTACCCCAACTTTTTTCAGCAGGCCTAATGAGCTTGTGGCCCCTAACAGCTGTTAAACAAATTGAAAGTCTGCAACCCAAATAAACTAGTTGTACAACATGGCATGAAGACAGGGAAGTGGTAGGGAGACTTCTTACAGGAATCCTTTTGCAAACTATGTACAAAAATCATCACAAGAGATACACATAGTTTTTCACAATAATAAAGATATGAAAATGGTTCTGAGCACCAAGTTCCTTACTTCTTCCTGGAATATTTTACCATTTTAAAAGCCACCGTTATAGAGCATAACATTTTCAACAGAGTTAAAGGGTCACTCACTTTCTTGTCATCTGGGATTTTGTTTTCTTCAGAGGGAGGTTCTGATGAAGGGGGAGACTGTGACGTTTGCTGACCATCAGTTTGTACCTGGGACTGTGTTCCAGCCTCACTGTTCTCTTGCTGGATATTTTTCTGAAATGAAAGCCCAGGCACAAAGGATGTAGAAGGCATGTGCACTTGCATTTAACTATAGGGCACTTCACTTCTGACACAGGTACTGTACAAAGTGCCCTACAAAGCATTCCGTGCACACTTAGAAACACACGCTTTAGCTAACGGAGATACAGACTAGGTGCCAAGTTCAGAAGGACTTAATGCAAATGTTACCAGTGCCAGGCTTGCAGCATGGTACTGTGTGCGTGTGTGCACATGCTACCACTTCCTCTAACAAAAAGTGGCTTTTAATTTACTGAGTAATTTTAAGGTTTTTTTAATAGTTTTCAGAAAACTATTAAAACATCAAGTAAACTATAACAATGCGCATTATTCCCCACTGTTCCCTTCTCCTTCAATGCTGTAGAAAACAATCCAGCTTCCCCTTTCACAAAAAGTTTCAAAAAACTTAACTACTATGAAAGATTACATACAAATCCTTTTAACATAAAGAGCACAGATGATTAACAATCTAAATCAAGTTTCCTATTTGGAACAGTTGGATAATTATGGCAGCTCTAAGCAACCCCACCCTCAAGTAACCCACCTGCAGTTATTTGGCATTTTGCCCAATAACTGACTTTGAAATCCACACTTTCAAGATAACACAAGTTCTTGTTCTTATAAAGTTCCTATTCTTATAAAGACATTTCCTGACACCTGTGCACATGTTAAATAAAATCATCTTTTGCCTCCTTCTAGAGTACATAACAGCAGAATACACTTTGTTCAGTAAAGACATTCACACACAAGAGAAGTCAACTTACATCACTTAAGTTGTCAGCAGGCCTCTGGTCCTGAGATTCCACTTCAGTCTCAACACTGACATCTTCGCAGTCTTCACTTTTAACTGGTTCTACCATAGATGCAGTGGACACACTGAAAATGCCATGAGTATTGACACGGACTTTCACTTTGACTTTAGACTTCTCTCCATCTTTCTGGGCTGCCACATTCTGGATAACGTACCTACCTAAAACCGAAAGAATCAACACTCACACAGTGAAATTTAATAGGTAATATTACAGAGACAGGAAAACACCTTCCTTTTTCACGCACATTTTCTAAATATTTGATGAAGCCTATAATGAAGCACTAATCTCATGGTCCCCAAATGGAAATTAACAAACAAACAAAAAAACCCAAACAAAACCAAAGTACACTGCTTTTCAGCCAACTTCAGTTTACAAATAAAAGGGGATTACAGTTATTTTCATGAGCTAGCGTAGGTTCTCCTGACACTACTAAGACAGGATAAATACAAAAACAGTGGTATCTGTGTTACTACTGGGTTGAAAAAAAAAACAAAAGAAAAACTACACAAAGATGTGGTCTAACACCAGTGGTAAGTGGTGTCTTTTTAATGCAAGTTACAGCCTAACATAGAAACACTGTTTCCAGAAGAATTCTTTTCAACTGCTAATATCCATTCAAGTCTACCATTATCTTTTATTCCAAGTCAGAATCTAATTGTTCTGTAACTACTGTAATATTTGAAACAAGCATTGTGAAACTAATAGATAATCGCTAGTTTAACAGTAAATGAAAAATCAGATAACTCTGACATTAACAGTATACACTTTCTGCCAAGTACATGGTTATACATATATTACTGAAAGAGTGACCTGGAAACTATGAAGCTCATTTAGCTGCAAAGTACAAGCTCCTTGATTTCATCATAGGCCAGATATACACAGGCTTGCACACACCATTCCTTCAGCAATGGATCTAAACTACAGCATACAAGCTTTTACCTGCTTATTTTACAGGATAATGAACATAATCCTTTCTCTTGTAAATTCGGTAATACTGGAGTTGTGTGACCCAACCTCTCTTTTGGCAGTTTCATAAGAACTATTAACTCACCCATTGAGTACTATTTGTAGTTCTGTTCTGAGAGAAGAATTAATCAGCAAGTGAGCTGAAACCAACCTGTTCTTACCAGATTTCAAAACAGCAGTTAAACAGTTTCTTGTTTGTTAAAGCCATATAAATTGAACACTCACAAATCCCACCATCAGTCTCTATGGTAGAAGTTAACACAAAAGGAAATCTGCTGTTTCTGTAACTTCAGAATATTACCACAGAATCACAGTATTATCTGGATTCTAAGGGTCATTCAAGATCATCTAATGCCAACACTCCTGCCATGGGCAGGGACATCTTCCAGCAAATCATGTTACTCAGGGTCCCAATCCAACCTGGCCTTGAACACCACCAGGAACTGGACATCCACAACTTCTCTGGGAAACCTGTTCCAGTGCTTCACTAATCTCAGTGAGGCATTTTTTCCTAATACATAATCTAAAGCTTCCCTCTTGCAGTTCAAAGCCATTTCCCGTGTTCTGTATCACTGCTTGCCCTTATAAGAAGTCCCTCTCCATTGTTCTGGTTTCCAAAGCATACGGTACGCACATACAGTATTTAATTGCATGTTTGGAACTGAAGAGCAATTATTTAATTGGCCTGTCTTTACCATCACAATCTTAGTTTCTAACCACATTGTAATCTCTCGAAGTGTCAACACTGTCAAAAAGTATGAAAGAGCTGCTTAGAAAAGTTCCATACACAAATCAATGTAGTCTTGTAGCTGCTGCTATTTCAGGTAACCCTGATTAAACATTATTCAACATTATGTCAAGACCAGAAGGTATAACAAAAACAACTAGTTATTCAAGATGCACTTTTTTATACCCAGAAGGTATTTTGTGTTTATTCCTAGCTTGCTTTAATAAGCAGAAAACAAGATTAAAAAAGATAGTTATCTTTCGCAGTGATAACCTCACTCTAGTCCTAGGCATTAGTTTGTTTCCTCTCATTTCTTCATTAAGCCAAAGCAACTTTAGAAGGTAGAAATAAAAAATACCAATTCAGTTAACTATGGAACAGGAGAACTGAAAATTGAGTACTTCAGATGAAAGTCTGAATAGTAATAGTAACACCACAGTTACAGAACTGAATTAAGATCAAAATAATGAGACACCACCATTTACAGGACAATTACTTACCAATTTTTGCCTCAGGATATGGTACTCCATTAGGATCAGAATAAAACGCTTCTAACTCAAACGGACCTTTTCTATAGAACGTAAGAACCTTAGAGAAAGGTGCTGCATGATTTCTGCTGAAGACTTCGTGAACTCTATAATTAAGGAAAAAATACCACTTTTAGCAGAGTATTTAAGCTGAAAGGCTTTGACATAAGGTCAGAACTCTTCTGAGGAACATCACCATGTTTTGACACATTTAGCCTTCTGAACAATTCCAATAAAGATACTTCACTACTGTACTGTGAGGAAAAAAGACTGTTCTTCTCAATTGTGATGGGAAATTGTCCTATTCCATTAACTTTCAATCTCAGAAGCAAGTAAGTTTAGCTATAGGTAGCAATACAGTGACAGATTAACAGCAGACCTCCAAAATCTGTTTTCTGTATAGACATTATTCTGAGCTTGGAAGAGCGTCATTTGAATCGTAATTTGCACCCTTCCTCAGTCTCGAAGGGCTAATTATAGCCCAGTTAATTCCTTACTCCTTTACTTTCTGTAGTTCAGTTGAGAACTCTGACACCAGATTATTAATCATTCCTTGATATAACAAAAAGGCAACCAGCATTACTTCATGTTCTTTCCCTAAGTTCTGTCCACTATTATGCCAGTCTGATTCTAATTCCCAACTAAATTTTGTCTCAACTGTGGAAGGTCTCATCTGATAACCTAAACGTGAGAAAGTGAGCTTTACCTACAATGTGATCCCACAGGCTGCACTCAGAAGTATGTGACAGAACAATTAGGTTCTACAACTCCATAGAAAACAGACAAAAAGAAAAAAAAAAAAAAAAAGATGAATTACAAAGAATATGAGAAAGGAAAGAACAGGTCCCTCTAGAACTACAATTTTTCCAAAAGTTGAAGTTGGGAGATCTTTGCATCCAAGGCAGCAACTGCATTTCCCATAGGCATGGCACAGTTAAATAGGAGAGACGTCCATCTTAAGGTACTGCAATTGCAAGTAATTTCTCTTACAAAAGTTAAATTCTTGCTAGGGGTTACATTCGTGCTTCTGTCAGATAAATAGCATCCACATAAACTCAATATTTATACACTGCATAACATTAATACTAAGACAACAATCTCAGACAGGTATTTGGAACTAAATCTTGTTTTAAAAAAAGCCAGAAAGCAAAGTGGAATCAGGATCCAGCCACTGTTCTACTTAATTCTGTATTCTAAAACCTAACACCTACACAAAGGCAATACAAGATACCATACTAATTGGTAGCTCATTTACTCACAATTTTTTTTTTAAAAGTTTTTAGAGCCTAACATGAGGAACTATGGCTAAAATAGCCACCCATGGCATTATATAATCTCCACTGTCAGCCATGCCTGGTACCTCTTCTATGGGTTTTCTGCATCAGAATGTCAAGATTCTAATTTAAATGCAAGCAAGAACATTATCCTTGAGTTATGAAGGTCAAAAGCTCCACAGAACTGTAGTCTGAGGTACCTACCCTTCAGTGTCCTCTGCTTCAGTGTTCCACAACAGAGATATTGGAAAAGGTGTTGCATCTGTCACAGAGAATTCTCTCACTTTAAAAGCTGGAGAAAGAATGGCACACTAAAAAAAAAAAAAGACAGGCAATAAAGATTTTTAGCTGTTTTACTCCACTAGCTAAGACAAACAAGAGAACTATGTTGACTTTTATTAAAGTAGAACTAGGCAAATTGCTTGATTTCAATACAGTGTAAGAGAACAGAAGTCTCCTGTGGAAGTGTTTATGTTAGCAGACCGTTTGGCCTCATTCTTAATGTAGCTTGTGAACAAAGTAACAGTCTAAGCAAACACCAGGACTGTAAAGAATGGAAATGATGCATTCCTTAGTCTTAAAAGAAGTGGTGTGTACACCGTGGATCCTCCTCCCTTCCCTGAACACAGCTGATTGCTAGTAATGGAAAGCAATTAGTGAGATGGGGTAATGAAACAAGTCAAAGAAAAAAGGGTGAAATAATACAATAAGTTGAAGGAGAAAGGAAAGCACAATGGGTGGCTTGCTTGTAAAATGTACTTCACTGGTTGGATATTGTAAAAATGGGAGGGAGACAGGATAAAAGTCTATTTCACATTGATAAAAAGCTGGATATCAGAAAATTCAAACTTGCAGTAGTTTAGGATCTTCATAGATACTTCTCATACCTTGCTGATCAAACATATCTCTCGGCTTGACAAGAATTTAAAATTTTTTTCCATTAAAGATCCCTAGAGCCTGTTCTTTTGAAGAGCTGAGTGGCCTGCTTACAGAATACACCCAGTACCTGGAACTTTCAATAAAGTACTGCACCAGAGGAGTACTCTGGACTTTTTAATGGCACAGTCCCATAGTAGACCTAGTGAGCATGTATGTTTCCCTTGAATACTTTAAAATGGACTACTTCCACCATTTTTCATAACTGTTTGCTAATTCTTCACAGAAGTGTTCAAGAAATACAGCTTCAGTTCATCAAGTGTTGCTAATATTAATACCTGCAGAGCACAGCCTCTAGCTATGGCTTCATCTGCGTTCAGTGTTGTACTGACATCCTTGCCAAAGAATTTAGCAATCCTCTCTTTGACAGCAGGAATGCGGGTTGCTCCTCCCACAATCTCAACAGCAGTTACATCTTCCACTTTCAGTTGTGCTTGTTCCATTAAGGTAAGTAGGGGCATCTCTATTCTTTGTAGCAAGTCAGCACACAATTCTTCAAACTGTGACCTAAGGAAAAAATATGGGATTAAGGAATGCTCATCCCACCACTAACATTTCCTGGCATGCTTGTTTCCAAACTGATGCTGACTAGGTTTGTTGGCTACACTGCAAAGAGACTTAGAGCTGAAATCCCCATGAGTAGGATGAAGTGGCAACTGTAGACAAGGGAGTACACAAACAGCTGCTTACAGATTTTCCTAAACCACTATCAATGTAGTTATTTAAGATAAAGGTATCATTTGGGTAGCTGCTATATATTGGGCTCTCAGCAGAGATTACAGATAAGAAATCTAAAAACACTCCTAACTTCCCTTACAATTAAGCTGTTGCCTAAATACTGGAGGGAACTAAAAGAAACCAAGCCCCACCACTCTTGGCAGTAGTTACAGAATAAATGAGGTCATGCCTTGTGACAACGTGCAAGAGACAAAGACACAGACTTCATTTACACTTAGGCCATAATCAAGTCATCTCTCATAAGCACTGTTTGTGTCCTCCATATCTCTACCAATATCCACAGTACAGTAAGAACAGAAAAAAGGAACAAAGCTTCAATTATTACTACAAGAGCAGTATGAGATTTAGGTTACCTAACATATACAGAAGGCCTAAATATGCAGTTAAATCCCCTTGTTTGCATGCATCAATCCATGGTTTTAAGAACATGTCATTCTACAAAAAGAATTCAAGTTTCTTATGAACACATGATTGCACTGAAACATTACTCAGGTAGCTGAACATTCCATTTCATAGCCTTAGCTATTCTAGCATTACAAAAATACCACAGGTATTCAGCACTTACACTTAATTTTTAGCACAGTAAATTTTTTTCCAACATGGAAAGAAACACTTATTTAAAAAATATGGCCACCAAAGTAAATGCCTGTCTTGTACAGAACTCACCTGTTCATTTTTCCAGATACGTCAGTATCATTCATGAAACACTCAATATTTAGGGGAATGTCTGTGCTATTTGAACTCATTAGTTTCTTCAGTTTCTCGCATTCCTGATACAGACGAAGAAGAGCTCGAACTTTGGATTTTGGATCTAGTTTGTACTTCGATTTTATTTCTGCACTGAAGTAATCTACTAGCTTTCCATCAAAGTTTCTCCCACCCAGGAAAGGGTCAAATGCTGTGCCAAGTACCTTGTTTGAAAGAACACAATTATTTAGTCTCACAGTAAAACTCAAAGGAATAGCAATCTTCCAATATGAGCAAGCCTTTGCTTCAAAAAAACGGAAGTGGACAGGTCAGTCCATCTTCCAAGGCACAGACTAAGTACTTCATTCAACCACAGCAGACAAAAATTGCTATTCACTTTTATGGTGGGAGCAAGACTAAGTAACTAGGTGACCATTCTAGCTATGTGGAATTTTAATTCACACACATTCATTTAGATAAAACAAACTAAATGAGAGCAGTTTTATTATGTATTTTATATTTGTGTATTGCAAGGAATTTACAGCCTCTGTTTGAAACCATCCTAATGAAATGAGGCACACAGATCAAAACTTTCATCTTTTGACTTTGACACTTTCCATGCACTAATTTATTTCATAATTTAAAGAACAAGCCAGGCTTGCAGGTTATTTAATTCCAATATCTCATAAACCATTTTATTTTCATTTAATCTTACAACCTTCAGTTTACTCTTGTTGAATGCACAGGCTGACACTTGAAATGCAGAATGTCCCATATCAACAAACACAACTATCCGTGGCTTTTCCTCAGGAGCTGGAAGGTCTTGTTTATAAATTCCATAATTCAGAGCCACTGCAAAAGAAGTGTCAGATATTATCCATGCAATCTCCAGCGAGTTTCCAATGGCGTATCATCACACCCCTATAAATATTAAGCTATAGGATCAAAAGCATGAATATAAATCTAGACATATACCTACACAAGGTCTTGCCTCCATGGAAGTTTTATTCCATTAAGATGCAGAATCTGAGAAGAACATCCTCCCTCAGTCATGTATATGCTACTTAAGTGCTTGGTCGTTTGTTTTTTTTTTGCTTTGCATATTAATCAAAAGCATAGAGCATTTCAACAAGACACAAAGCTTTGTATCTACAATGAGCATCTCTCAGGCAGAGTCGTAAAAATACCCAGCAGAGCCACACGTATGTGTTCTTTAAAACCACAGTTACACTGAAAAAAAGCCTTGGAAGTTATGAGGTGTAGATGCTTAATCAGACAACTTCTTTTTAGAGTGCCTAAATCCCACCACCATGTATCTGGGCAGTGAACTAAATGAACAAGTACTCCACACATGTGCAGTGACTCCTAAATAAATGCTGAGGGAGATAACCATCACTGAAGCTTGATCTTGTCTACCACTTCACACAGAAGACATTAAACCAAAAAGAGTGCAACAAGCTTTTCAAATGTTTTTATCTCACAATTGATTTTTTAAGTCAGCCCTCTTTCTTGGAGTAACTAAATGCACCCTCTATTTGACCTGTCATTTACACACTGCTCTTTTACTGTACTTACCTGCTGTCATGTCATTCATTAATCTAAGACAATTTAAGCCAACAATCTGAGCTGCATCTAGAAGGGACCTCCGTTCAGCATCTGTGAAAAATGATGGAACCTGAAAAGATCAAGCAAGAAGAAGAAGTTATTTCCAGAAAATGAGACATCACACTGTTTATTTGAAAACATTAATTTTAAAACTGTATCTATTCTTTCTCTTTGAGATAAGCACTTGCTCACTGCAAGTCTCTAAACTATGATACTGATTGAGACTTCTAGTATTCTGTTCCATCAAAGATGAAATTAAATGAGCATCAGCTAGTTTAGTGAGCACACACTAGCAAGAAACAAGTGAGTTATTTGTATATAAATGCCAAGAAGCTTAAGTACTGGCCCAATATGTGAAACTGGGTATTATGAGACAGACATGGAACATCTTAATCAGAATTAGCAATTGTACTCCAGTCCAAAAAGGTAAAGAGGATACTAAAAAATGTATAGCAATATTACAGATGTGAGAGATGCAAAGAAGTAAGGGATAACAGAGAGAATTTATTTTGGCTGAAACTACTTTGGCCAAGTAGTAAGAAATTCTGAAGAAATCTGTTCTTAAAAATTTTCTACAGTTCTCTAGTACTGGTATTGGACAGCAACTTCTGATGTCCACAGGGACACAT
Organism: Formicarius rufipectus; assembly: GCA_013399695.1. Taxonomy (NCBI): domain Eukaryota; kingdom Metazoa; phylum Chordata; class Aves; order Passeriformes; family Formicariidae; genus Formicarius; species Formicarius rufipectus. The sequence goes on along the minus strand of VXAU01005088.1, from coordinate 138,082 downwards.
GAAGAACTAACTTCCCAGGTACTGACTGGAGAATAAACATTTCTAATAATAACAGAGCTAAATATTCTTAGATGCAACATGAGAGACTTGTTCCAAGAGTCATTGAGAACAGTCAGGTGTTATTTTACACTCAGGGCTTTGCGATGGAATGACTGTTATTGATCTGAGGCCATTTTCTGCACAGTCAACATTGGAAAAAAAAAACAACGAAACAAAACCAAAAACTGCTGAAAGGATGAACATAAACAGGACAGAAACTAAGCTTTTTAGCTGCCAGAAGGCACACTTCAGTAAACAAAGGAAATTGTTTAACAAAGTTATCAAATTGTTTTAAATTTAAGGAAAAAACAAACATATTTACTTCAATCAGTAATTAGGATGTTTAGTCATGGAAACAAACTGTAGTAGAAGTCTATACACCTGGATCCCAGAAATATTCTGGATCCAAAAATTCAGACATTTCCACGAGAATGAGTTCACACAGTGAGTCAGGTTCAGAAATATGGAAGCAGCCCTGGGATTTCTTTAAGTCAAAAGCTCTAAAGCTAGTTAGGATTAATCCGTTTTTAAGTGCTTAGCAGAGTTCTTTTTCACTCTACATTAATAGAAACAAAATGCCCTCGATAGCTGAAGTTAGAAGACATAATGTTCCTGTGCACTACAATTACTTACAGAAATAACACAGTCTGTTACTGGCTTTTTCAGGTTACTCTCTGCAGTCTCCTTTAATTTAGTCAATAGCATAGCTGAAATCTGCTCCACACTGAAGATGTGCTCCTCATCCATGTACATGACCTGGATAGAAAAGGTAAAATAATTCTATTATTTCAACGTAGGAAAAAATTACTTGATGGTTTTGATACACTGATGGCTAATTATGACAGGCTTAATTATTTCATTGTAGAACTTCACTTTACAATTTAAGTACCTAATTGAGTGTTTACAAAAGCAAAAATTCCATTCTCACAGTCTTCAAAAGAGTAAGAACTGTATCAACTCTATAGATGAAGGAAATGGTAACAAATGGTCAAAAGTAACACAAGTTTAAGATGTGACTAAAGCTAGACATTCTCACATCATTAAGTAAAAAACTAAAAATAATCATCAATTTTCAAACTACTGCAAAATGCAAAAAAAGCTCAGAACTACTTGCTGGCTATTTTCCCCTCAGCATTTTTATCCTGCTCAAATACATGAAGAGCCTCAGAAAGGAAAACTTTTCAACACAGGTCATCTCTGCACATAAAACAACTAAAAGCTTAAGACGAAGCTCAGCAAAAAGTTTATTTATTGCTCTTACAAAAAAAATTATTATTGAGTCACTTGTTTTCTGTGCAACATGGCAATGACGAAGCGAAGGAACATGCTAAAATTCATTCTTGAAAGTAGCACTTGCCTTTTATTCCTGTCAGCACAATTTGGGGGAAAATTACGGATTCTGGTTTTAATTGAAAAAGTCTTCTCTAAATATCTCATATTTAAACTGAATGTTACTGAATCAATTATTAAAACTTTTAAACCATCGTTAAATAGAAAAAAACCCACACTAATTTGTTCTCCAAACAACCTGAGAAAAATAGAAGAAATACCAAGTAGCAGTGTTCTCCCAATACTAGACTCTCATATACTGCTACACCAACTAGTTAAAGGAAACCATGAATTATGTTTGAATTTCTGTTAGCCTCATAAGTCAAAAATGGAAGAAAAGGTACCTACTCTTTTGTAAAGCTGGGCTACTTTTCTAGTCAGAATTCTTTCTAATATGTAATCTTCTCTGATGCATTCATTACCTAGGACTGATCTATCTTGAAGTTTTGAGACATTAGCTCAAGCTAAGGTCTTTATTAATGGAGTAACATCGTCTGTTATGCCAGCAGGGCTTCATACCAATAACTTTTTATCTAAGTCTGTAAATGGATACAATGTTATTAACTGCAGGAAAAGATGACACTATCAGCAAGCTCCTTCAAGTGTAAGCAAGAGCCCAACCTGCAATGTGGAACAAGCTGGTTTTTGACACCTGATCACAAGTAACTGAGTCCAGTCAGGCAACTGAAGACAAATGTCACTCCTTTATAGCAATTACTCTAAAGAAAAGTTCTGACTACTTTATAAGGAATTTGTAATCACATAATTAGACTTCTGCTACACATTCCACAAAAGAGTGGCAGAAAGGTTAACACTTTGAAGTAAAACCACATGATCTTGTAATTATCTTAGCAGTTTTTCTGCCGATACATTTGAGCTGGATATGCAATTTGCCAACAGAGAAACTTGCAATTCAGCAATTACTTGTAAATGAGCCTTAATTTGATAGTTTACATCCACTATTTAAAGATTAAGCTGTTGATTCATACAAGAGTTCTTTAACAGAAAGACTAAAAACCCCTTTAGGGTAATTAAATCAGTATTTTCATGACTAGGTGCTGAAATAGAAGATTACAGATTTAGCTATGACACCCAGAAAAATATACTGAAAATTTACCTTTACTCCAACTCCACCGTTCTTCATGGGAACCAAATCATAGCTCAACTTTTCTTTTTCCTTCTGAACAAAAGGGTCATTATATGCACGGCCATGGAATCTCTTGAAGTTAGATACAGTGTTGTGGGCATGAGTAATTTGCTGTAAAGAAATACAGGATGTTTAGAAATCCACTCTTAATCAGCCTGCAGTGTTCAGTGCTGTTCTCTATGCCTTCAAGTATAGGTCAAGTTTTCAGACAATGACTCCCTCCTTTGTCACAGCTGTTTCTTTTAACACTGGTAATTATTATGTGGTACTTTTTATCAGCTCATTACTACATAAGACTATTTGACTTAGACAGAGATGGGCAGACCACTATTTATTAAGGATTATAAAAGCATCTCTGAAACCTTGATGCAATTGGGTGACCAACAACATGATCTACAGGGCGTAGTACTTCAGTCAACTAATTTAGAATTAAGGAATCATTTAGGTTGGAAAAGGCCCTTTAGATCATTGAGTCGACCCATTTACCTAACACAGTCAAGTCCACCAACATCCCCAATGTCACATCCACACACCTTTTAAATACCTCCATGTATGGTGACTCCACCACTTTCCTGGACAGTCTGTTCAAATAATTGACAAACCTTCTGGTGAGAATTTTTCCTAATATCCTAAAACTCCTGCAGTGCAATTTGAGGCCATTTCTTCTTGTCCTATTACTTGTTATTTGGGAGAAGAGAGTAACAACCCAGCTATAACATCTTTTGAGGTAGCCGTAGACAGGAGGAAGGTCTCCCCCAGAGCCTCCTTTTCTCCAGGCTAAACGACCCGAGCTCCCCCCTAGCCAAGCCTCATAAGGCTTGTGCTCCAGACCCTTCACCAGCTCTATTACCCTTCCCTGGACATAGCAGAACTTCAATGTCCTTCCTGAAATGAAGGGGGCCAGAACTGAATACACCCCACCAGTGCCAAGTGCAGGGGGACAATCACTACCCTGCTCCTACTGGCTGTGCTATTCCTGATTCAGGCCAGGATGCCACTGGCCTTCTTGGCCACCTGGACAGACTGCTGGCTCATGCTCAACATCCCCAGGGCCTTTTCCACCAGGCAGCTTTCCAGTCACTTCTCCCAGTCTGTACTGCTGCAGACAGTTGTTGTGACTCAAGTGCAGGATCCACCACTTGGCTTTACTGGATCTTATACAGCCATCCATAACCTCCCTCAGATTTAATACTCCCACTGAATCTGGCCTCATCTCCAAACTGACTGAGGGTGCACTCAATCCCCTCATCCAGGTCATTAAGATATTACATGAGGCTGGCCCCAATGTTGAGCCTTGGGGAACACCATTAGTGACCAGCCACCAGCTGGAATTAACTCCATTCGCCACCACTCTTTGGGTCTGGCTGTCTAGATCCAGAGAGAGGCTTTACTCAATTAAGAGTATACACCAGTTGCCCAAGTCATGTTTCATCATGTTTCCACAATGGCAACAGTCAGTATTACGCTGCAGCACAGCATCCAGCTGCTCCTCTTTGTTGCCTGTGCTGCAAGCATTAAAGTAGATGCAGTTCAGTTGGGCTATTGATCCTGCCACTTTTTGTGGGGAGAAAGCCCAATTCCTGCACAAGCATTCTCAGGAACCTCTACAATTTCCAGCACTCTTGCTTTCTTTATGGAAGCAGCTTTGACATGGACTTAACCTGGGTGACAGCTCCATGCAGGATAAACAACTGTCCTCATTGTTCAGTTTCACTTGCAGAGTCTCCTATCTATGAAGCCAGGGCACATGAGGAGGTGGGACAATCACAGAGATGTGCCTGCTGTGCTGGCCAGGAACTTGTCACCATTGCCCCCATCCCTTCAAGTCCCCATGTTCACGCAGGTGGAGACAAGTGTAAGGAATCCCCTGTATCATGTGTCCTATCTGCCTCCCAGGCCCATCCCAGAGAAGGCAGAGTACAACTCCAGTACTTCATCTCTCTCGCACTCTGACATCTCTCAACCTACTCAACTCCTCATGGAGCTCTGTCACCAACTGAAAGAGTTCCTCTGCCTGGGTGTACTGCCACAGCTGTGCTCACAGCTGCCACCTGGTCCTGGCACAAGAGCAGGGCCCAGCCTGCAGGTGGCACCTGGTGGCAGCATGCTCCTGCCAGAGCTGTCTGGGCAGCTGTGTCAGCCGTGCTGGGTGTGGAGCTCAGCGAGGCCGTGGCTTTCTGCCAGGGGGATACCGTTGATCCCTGATGGAGCTGGCGCTGCTCCGGCACCCTTCTGTGCAAGCTGCTGCACCACACCCTGGTCACAACGGCTCCCTAAGGGCTTAATTTATATTTGGGAGACTGTTGCTGCTTCTGGTCCCACCTTGCGTCCCATCAGCCACTGCCATTCATTCCAGCTGCTGGCTCCTGGCAGCTCTTGGCTCCCTGTAACTGTCCCCCAGTTCAGGAAACCCACCCTGTGCACAGCACTGGAGCACTCTGCTGTTGATCATGCCAGCAACCAGAGCCACTAACCTTGGCAATAGAGCAACAGAATTTAGACAAAATTCAAATAACTAAAGATAGAAACCAGCTTCACAAGTAGTTGCAATGTTTGTAAATTGGGCCTCCAATCCCAGCCATCTCACCTCCACTTTAAACTTCATTATATTAAGCACAATTGCTTTTGTAGTTATGAAGTATCAAGATTCAGTGCCCCCATACTTTTCAATGATTACTTTTTTTCTGCCCTTGAGCCACTCTTAAATCAGATAATTTCCTTGTCCATGTTCATCTAGCAGCAACTCAAATTCTTGCACTAGACTGAAGAAGAATGCAGTGTATAGACAACACCAGAACACTTGAAACTCTTTTTTGGTAACAATATCACCTTGAAGTATATGCTAAACTTCAATGCAAACTTCCCACAGACAAAAGTGACCTAAAGAAGTAGTCATTCTCAGGAATGCAAACCACAACAGAAACTGGATAACTAGACTGGCCTAAAAGAGATATTGCAAGTATCTCAGTGTAAAATTAATCCGATTCTATTGGAGAGAAATTATAAAAGCATATTTTTCTCTGCAGGATGGATTTAGGTAGGTGCACACTACATAACAACTCAAATGTTGAGCATACTAAGGAAGATTTCTAGCATTGACTACCATCAAAGGAAAGCATTGGTTCCTTGTTCCATGTAAAAGTTTTCATCATGAAATGCAAGAATTTGAGCTACATCCTGTATTGGAAAACTAAGCAACTAGGACAGTTCTCCCACAGAAAAGCTTCCTGACAAAAAAAAGGAGGCTGTACTCCTACTAAGAAAAAGTAACTTTCAGACAGCTGTCTGCATGTGAAAAGACGTCACACTCAAATTCCATACTGAGAATCACCCTTGGTTTGTTCTTATCACCGAACAGTGCTCAGCATTTAGTAGTAAGAGCATGAGTTGGCACAGGGCAAAAATAATGCCAGGAACTAGTACAGTACTTCAAGTGTGATCAAGTATTTAGGTTCCTGTGTCCAAGATTGTTTCCTAGCATGGTTTCACTTATTTGTATAGCCACAACTTCAGAGTACTTGAATGCTATGTAATTCACAGCTGTATTGCTGAAGAATGTGAAAACAAGAATTATCACCATGTAGTGGACAGAGAAGCACAAACACTCTGGTAGCTTTTATAGCCTAATTTAGAATTAACCTCAGTCTTTTCTAAGAGAACAATCTTAAGATATTTTTAGCATAATTGTATGCCATTAGGCCTGTAGCATGTTTTAATATCTTCCTGCTTAGTCACAATCAAGAAAGCTGAGAATTATGGTTGTTAACTAACATACTGTTATAATTTGCAATGTGACCAGACCTACCTAAAGGTAACAAATTCACTGAAAATTTGCTCCAGCAGCAGCTTCTCAAATGTTAAAGTGAGCACCTTCAGGCTCTCTCATAAATAATCACATTGTAAAAGTCTTCAGTCAAAAACTTGGCGTTTTTTAATCGTATTTTATGGGATTTTTTGTTTGTTTTGTTTTGATTGTCTTTTTTTTAAAACTAGAAAACCCATTCAAACAAAAAGCATTACTGTACTCAATTTAAGTAGTGACTACACTCTACAACATCAAAAATGCATCCCTCAGTTGTCCATGTCAAGAAACTTCCACCCTTACGAAAGAAACACAATTTACATCCCAGGTCATCAACCAAACTAGACTACTTACAGCAACCATAATAATTTACCTATTACCTTTTATTATTTTAAGTATCACATTCTTTTCTTCTGGCAAAAATATTTAGCTTCAACTGCTAGGACAACCAAACATGAAAGACTCAATATATTAACATCATGCAGGTTTAGTTTGAAGATATCGGAAGTCACAGGTATTCATCACTTCAAATACACACTTGTACATACAATCTGAGAGATGGAATCTGCCTCACTTTCAGCTTGTTCCATGATTTCCACAGCACTTACTGGAAAAATCTAACAATACTGAAACATGGTAAAGGGCACATAGATTCAGATCACTTGCCATTTTGAACAGCAACTCATTTTTGCACACTGATGAATCATACTGGTTTCTGACTTGTACACAGTCAAAGCAAGTAACTAAACACAAGCAATGACAAAACGAAACTTAACATAATCCCCACAAACTTTAAGTATTTACTTTATTACTGCAAATGCTAACCTGTAACTGAGAGTGTACATGTGCTTGTGAACATGTAAATTATTTGTATTACCTCAGCTATTCAGAATTAAGAAGGAGCTATTACAGTGGAAAAAAAGCCTCCTTTAGTGCTCTCTCCATGGAAACCCACTGCAGTCCTTTTACTACATGAGAGATAGGCACAGGCCAGCAGAGGCTGCACACTTGATCTCCACCGGCAGCAGTTATGTAACAACACACAAAACCTAAGGATTTATTTAACCATTACATTTCATTATTCTGAGACTTGTTGGCATTAAGGTCTTCTGCTAAATTGAAAATACTGCTTTAATGAAGAATACCTTCAATCTTTCAGAGCACCTCAATCAAAAAAAAAAAAAACCAAACAAGAAACCCCCAAAACCCTCAAAAATAAGGACTTACACCTTCAAAGCCAGAGATATTTACTGTACAGTGAATCTAAAGGTAATAAGGGATGTAAATAACTTTAGGAATTTGAGCCAACTCTCTCCCCTTATATCTAGTTCTAAGAAACTACATACAACATTTAAAATGTTTTCAAATGTAAGGAAAATCCAACACACAGCTATTTAGAAAATAAACCCAATGACCTTAACCTGTCAGAAAAGCAACATGCTCCATTGGAAAATATGACATTAATGAAAAGGAGTAATAACAACTTAGCAAAAACATCCTACATTTCTCTGAAGGAAGCATGGCACCATAGTGCAGCATTTCTGAAATCAAAGGCTTGAAAAGAAAATGAAGCTGTTTGGTTTTAATTATACCCAGCCAACTCTTTTTACACTGGTACTTCAACAGGAAATTACCTACCTGGTTTTTAGCCGCAACACCAATAGCTCTGTTTTTGGATCCAAAGGAAACCACCGATCTGGAAAGAACAACAGGCTAATTAACTCAGTACTGACAACAAACATGACAACTGCCACAGATATATTTTCTACCACTGCAAATAAAACACCAAAGTCTTTCCGCTTAAGTGCGATTCTTCCAGCTTGCCATAAAAAACTATTGCAAGACTTTTTTTTACCCATCTCAAAGGCTTGGCTCAAATCCAGGACTTTTCACAATGGCTTATCCAAACGCTAGAACAGGATGATCACAATTCAGAGCTCATATTCAGACTACACCCTACCCTTCTGTGCACCGCTCCTTCTAACTTTACAGCAAACTCCCGAGCCTGAGGATTTCTATGCCCCACTTCCGACTGAAGGAAAGCTGCTCAGGAGTAACTGGCTGAGTCCATCAGACCGCAGGTGTGCGAGCGTGTTCCCCCCATGCCCCGTTTAACCCAGGCTGCCACAACAGGGACACGCTGGGCCGCCGCCGGCGCTCCCAGCGCGCCGCACCACCAACCCAGAGCAGCCCCTACACCGCCCTCCTCCATCCCCGGCTCGGCGCCCGAGGAACCCGCTCTGAGGGCTGGGTGGGGGCCACAGGGGCACACACGGGTCGGGGGGGAAGAAGGGGCACAGCGGGTCGGGAAACGGGGGAAGAGAGGGCACAGGGGGTCGGGTCGGGACGTGGTGGGTACAGGGGTACACATCGGTCGGGGAACGGGGACACACATCAGGTCGGCTCGGGGGAAAGAAGGGGAACAGAGGTCGGGTGGGGACGTGGGGGGCACACATCGGGTCGGGGAACGGGGGAAAGAAAGGGAACA